>JAHPZR010056285.1:45000-88115 GCA_019787425.1 Platygyra sinensis
AGTAAAATCACTGTAGAACTACTCAAGATAATTCAACATACCTTCTGGAACACAGCGTACAGTAAAACAATAAGGATTCGCTTCACCATGCTATATCAATAATTTCGATGGCATCGAAAATGGTGGAGGCTGACTAGGGTCCTTCAATTTTCTTAAAATGATTTCTAAAACCAATATTGACCAACTTTGATCAATTGGCCAACAAATCCATGAATGAAAACTTGTTAACAATAAATCAACAACCAAATTAATGCATCAAACAAACAAAGCAGTACAAAAATACCCTACTGCTTTCCGCATCCTTCTACACAGAGCGAATTGTTTCTAATTCTTTTTGTTCCTGGGCCGTCGTAGTTTCAGAATAAAAAGAAATAAGAAACAAACAGCAGTACTAAACGTATTGAGCCTGCAATTTTTTTGATTAAGACTGGACACTTCGTATGTACTCTACATACGTTTTAAAAAGTAACCGATCGAATTAAAAAGCAGCTCTTTATTTATAACAATGGTGAGAAGTTTGAAACCTTGATTAAGCAAATACTTAAGGACGGTGCCTTTTGTCATTGCGCACACGTTCTGCGTATCACCCAAGGCATGGCGCGGTTACTAAGTAACTTAAACACGACTGAAAGCAAAATTTTCCTCCTGTGACCCAATCAACTTTAATGGACTTGTACTTAAACCAGCATGCAGGACCAACACAATAGCAACATATCGCTAACCACTAACTGTTAACGTTAACGTCCTCTGGCTGAAAAACTAGCTGTTATCTGTCGAAAATTATACTGAAATCTAATCTTTCTTAGAAACTGTAGAGACAGGTCTGTTAGGCGGATGTCTGTTTTTGCTCTAAACTTCTACCCACAAAGCACTGATAGACAGACATCAGCCGAAAGACACTGTGTCTACAAGATCAATAATTATGTTTATAACTGCTGTTTCTTTCTTATTTTTGATTGTTTGTTTGCATGTTTGATGTTTGTGAATTACATAGCCTTAAGATGATTTTTCCTTCTTACGTTTTGGATTCCAAGAATTACTAAAAATAATAAGCCAGAAAAAAAGACTTAAGATCAAGTAATAAATGGTAGTATTTTCCTCACCCTTCTTTCCGTCATTCTCTGCCTTTTCAGCCCAAGAGTTGAAGATGCTTCTTCTCTGTTTTCGTTAAGCATGGCCTCAAGAAGATAACAAATCATACTAATTTCATGATGTTCTTCTGGAATGAGAAGGTGGTCTGACTTCAGTGAGATGTTCAAGGCAAGCTCAAAGTTAGCTTTGTCAAGGTCATATCTGTCGGAAGCGTCGATGTAGTTTTCGTCCAAAATAGCTGAAATCTCCTTTATGTGGGAGATGAAAAGGCTACAAAACCGGTCTTTTGCTTTCTGGTAAACTTTGATGAAAACGTTGCTGTTACCGATGTTTCTTAGAAATTTTCGCATCAATGGATGAATGTCGTAGGAAAGGAACTTCGCCTCTGGGTCAACCGATATGACTTTGCTGTTTCGCAAACCCTCCAGCTGTATAACAGCCTCCAAAGGGTCCACCCCGAGAATGGTAGCAGCTGCTTTGACGGAGAAAGAACGACAGAATAAGGACACAGAAACGGCACTTTCTTTAAGCCTTTCACTCGGCAGGAAGAAAAACATTGTTCTCAAGAAGTTTCCTTGATCTTTGTAAATCTCTTCCTTTTTCTCGGAATCCTTTGTAGGTGGCAATTCCATTTCCGAAGCATCGGTCTCAAGGTCCTGCTCTATGGCCTCAATAAGTTTTTTATCGTCAGCCATCAAGTTTTGCCGTAAGATAGCTGCTACTCTGTTCAGGATCAGAGGATTCCCTCGGCACGTTTGTGCCAATTTCTCTCTTTGATCTTCTTCGAGGCTAAGATTTCTAAGGATTTGAAATAGTGAACTTGACACCGTGTTATCCAAAGCCTTTACCTCGTAGTTATCGACATCTAGAGTATCGCCGTGACGAAGTGTAACTCTCGAAGTCAACAGAATCTTCACTTTGGAGTTTCCTCCATCAGTCTTGGGACCAAGAAGTCTCGTGAGAAACGTCACAAATTTGGCGTTCAGCTCTGAGGCAGTCTCTCCATCTCCTCCCACAAATTGATCAATATTGTCCAGAAGTAACAAGATGTCGCGTTCGCTGTTACGCTTCAGTTGTTCCATTTGAGCAATCACTGGATTTGCTTCGTAGATTAACACCGTTTGCTCCGATACGGTTAAGGCATTCAGGACGTGGCAGTGAACGACTTGCATATCATTTATTCCCCTCAAGTCGACTTTAAATTTTCTCCCTGGCCAGTTGGATAACGTTTCTATGGCAAGCACTGTCTTGCCTGCGCCACTGGATCCGTACAAATTGACAACACTCGAACTCCCGGCCGTTAGCTTTGTCACAACTTGCTTCAAGTCGTTGACTCTTCCGCTCAGTTCGTCTTTTTTCCCTGTCTCTCGCTGGCGGACTTCTTTGAAACCTTGAATCTTTTGTTGGATTCTCTCATTCTTGGATGTGTTTGAAGTAAGAAACAATAACAAAGTGAGATTGTCCTCCGACACGAGACCTTGATCTGCGAATAGACGCAGACTTGAATACAAATCTTGCTCTTCTTGATCTTCAAATATGCCTTTAAAATTTCTTTTGATTAACGATACGGCGTTTTTAAGTTCTTCGGGGCTTAGTTCACTCGAAACGTCTCTTAGGAGTTGTTCAAAATGCGACGAAACCTCTTCAGTCGCCGAAACTGTTTCGAGCGACGCCATCTTAGCCACCGATGTCGTGACATATGTAATCGCGAGCTAAATATATTCATAGGGAAGTAGAGTTATGAAAATAATAACGCAATCCTGCAATAGTCTGACCAAGAGGGCTGCTTTGTTTCTGTGTCGTCAAGAAGATGTGAAAATTTCAGCACCAAACTCATCACCGAATAAGTTAGGCTAGGGCGAATGTTTTCGATTCAAAAATTAGCATACGAAATATATACTTTAAGACTTTTCGACGTCTTCGTAGGAGTAATTGTGTAGCTAAGTTTTTGCATCAATTATTATTGCTATTATGCAGTTATCAGAGCACTATTGTTTGTTTTCCTAATTGTTATAATTAAATTGTAGATCCTTTTTAATGCAGAAACTAAACGCTACAAAGCCGACCATTTTTTTGTAACACCGGTAATAATGTAATGCAATTAATTTTCATGATATCATTTTTCCATTTTTTATATCTGCGACCGGGATTGTAGCCTCTGTCCGTGAGGTATTCATGCGAGCCAAGTGACCCCTTATCCCGGTTTCAGTAGCATGCAGCAACAAAGGAGTATTTCTACTAACACCCCTGGATAGGGTACCAGTCCATAGAGTTACCCCCAGCAGTAAATTTTCCAGTACCTATTTGTACGCCTGGGTGGAGAAAGGCACTGTGAGAGTGAAGTGTCTTGGCCAAGAACACATGTCCCCGGCCAGAATTAACCCGGAACGCTCGCTCCGTAACTTCGCGCCCTAACAACGAGGCCCTTGGCGCACTAACAATGAGGCCACCGTCGGTGCCTTCCACTGTCCGTAATGGTGAGTGTCGGTAATATCCGAGTGTCCGCAAGGCGAGGGTTTATACGCGGCAATATCTCTGTTTTGTGGAAGTTATTAACTCATTGCATGACTTCAGCCCTGATTATTTAACAAACCACTCTCGATATAGCAAAATTAAGCTTACCCGGCGAGGTTTAGAGGACACAAATAAAGGCAACTGAGTGACCATGTTTATTTGTTTCTTTTGTGTCCTCTAAGCCTCACTATCAAGCTGAATTTTGATGTTTCGAAAGTGGCTAATTACCTTGGTCGATTTCGAACAAGCCTGCATGTTCTCAGTATATTTTACTACGAAAACTTTACAAGGTTATTTTAATCAAAATTTAAGATAAAATAAATTAAATGCACGCAGGGTTTCCATTCGTTCGATTTTCTAGTCCCAGATGTCATTTTCTAGTCCCAGATGTCAACAAGGTTGTTTTCCTCAAATTTTAAGATAAATAAATTAAATTCAAGCAGGGCTTCCATTCGTTCGATTTTCTAGTCCAAGATGTCAACAAAGTGCGCTCAAACCTTTTGTAGCTAGGTTCTGGTATTGAGTGCGAACGTCTCTGTTCGTTGAACTGTTAACTCTCTAGGTATTGTCAAGTCAATCAGATTCGAGACAACTTCGTGTGGTCGAATTGTACTTATTAGAGCGAAAATCCATATCTTTCCACGAGCCAAGTGTCCATTTTATCGATTGTTGGCGAGACCTTGGGAAGAGGTAATGTCGGCCTTGGTAGCAAGATTTTCATAAACAAAATAGACCCTTCTCCAAAATGGCGGCCGAAAATTCAGATACGTTAAAATTGAAGGATAACCTAATCCCGGGGGGAAAGGTTTTATATGAAATGAGCGGGGGTGCTCGTCGGGTCCATAAGGGAGACCAACCTGGGCGTGGTTCGAGCTTTAGCTTGAACCCTAGATTACAAGCCGCTGTTCAGGAAAGAAACCCTTGCTAGTACACCAGACTAGAGAAACCGGGGAAAATCAAGGCTATTCTACTCTCAAGGATTCTTAAGGCCCGTTTACACAGGCGATTTTTGTCGCGGCAACTCGATGCAATTTTTGTCGCACTAAAGTTGCAACATCTTTCCAACATGTTCGAAACCCCCGCGATATCGCGGCAACAAATCGCACCTGGTTTACACGTGCGATTTTGGAGTTGCAACTTAAGCGCGACAAAAATTGCATCGAGTTGCTGCGACAAAAATCGCCTGTGTAAACCGGCCTTTACACCGCTTTCAGTGTTACGTGCACAGGCGACATCTTTCATCTCTCGACATGCTACAACTGTATCTGTCGACGTGCAAGACCGTTTAACTGTGAAACAGGCTATTTTTCGGATTATTAGCGCAGGAAAGAGAAATAAATGAGAATTACTTACCTCACATGGCGGAAACTGATCGTGGACATTGCATGTTTCCAGATTTACGGGATAACTAAACGATTTGCGTGTAGTCGATCAGCCGGCTCAATGGTGACTTCGGTAGAATGAGGCCGCTAACGCGAACAGTATTCGAAACATGTAAACATTCAAAACATTCGATTTATCTCACACAAATTAAAACGACTTTTTGATACTCCTAACCTTAGTTTGATGTCAAATAAATCCATATTTTATGACTAAACATCGAGCTCGACTGTAGGCTAGGTTACATAGGCTGTCCAAAGATCACACGTCGAAATATGTCGCCTATGCACGTAACACTGAAAGCGAGTGTAATAAAGCTTAAGAATTGTAGAGTTTTGCTAGTCCTTACTGAATGCAGCTAAATTTTAAAGTGTCAGTTTATGTTTACCTATTCCGGAGGGGGTGGAGGGTGGGATGGGTGGGTACTTTCGTAAATTTCGGATAGGTGTGTTTGAAAGAGGCTTAAACTCTATAGAAATAATAGTAATAGTAATAATAGTAATAATAGTAATAATAGTAATAATAGTAATAATAGTAATAATAGTAATAATAGTAATAATAGTAATAATAGTAATAATAGTAATAATAGTAATAATAGTAATAATAATAATAATAATTATAATTATAAAAATAAGTAAATAAATAAATAAATAAATAAATAAAATGAATATTTAACCAGGATAACCCTTCAGTACAAAGTATTGTTATCAACGGAGTCCTATTGACTAAGAATTAAAAACTAGTAATAAAATAAATATGTCTGGATTCATGAAAACGGTGCTAAAGAGCCCAACCCCTAAAACCCTTATTTCACCTGGATTTCTCTAAACTCTAAGGCCTCTTTCAAGCCATGTAAACGGGCGAAGAATAGAGACAGGACGGCAATGAAAGGAAGATAAACGGGGAAAAGAAGGAAAAAAGGACTGACTTTCCTTCTAATTTTTGTATCGTCCACTTTGGAGATAGTTTCTGGCGAGGAAAAAACGCTCACATAGTGCCTGATATCCATCCTTTAGCCTCGTTTTCATAAATCCAGACATAAATACATATTAAAGCGAAAAAATGCAATAATTTAAAAACCATTAAAAACCACGATAAAAATTACAAGTAAAAATCATCCAAGGTATTCCTAAATAAAACTCTAGAATTAATGAGTTAAAAAGCGAGGCAACTAAAAATAAAACTACGGCGCGCAAAATCCAGTTTGACCTTTAGTAGTCTTTCTGTTTTCCCACTGTTTTTAGTGTTTAAAGCGTTATGAAATCTCTGAACGCATGCAGCACCCTCGCTTTTGTAAAAAAGTTGTCAATTGTTAAAAATCGAAGATCACAGTTCTGTGGGCTGCATTTTGGGGAAATGATTTCGAGGCTTCGGGTCTCAATGGAGCGGGTCATGCGTTTGCGGGACTCTGACCATCCAAGACTATTATAGTTGCAGTACGTAAATATTGGCATAATCATCGATTGTAAAATTCGTTGGGCACTAACAGTATCAATGTTGGAACGGATGCGCCGTAGGAGGTTCACTCTTCCTGCTGCCTTCTTGTACATTTTTTTGAAAATGCGTTTCAAAATTAAGTGTCGGGTCCAGATGCACGCCGAGGTATTTATAACATGTAGTGGTGTTGATGGGAGAATCATTGACTGATAGCTTGACAGCCTTAAAACAAATTTAACCGTTTTCCTGTAACAAACATCATCACCTCGGATTTACCCTTCTCCAGATTAAAGATAAGTTTATTATCACGAAACCAGTTAGAGAGATTATCTAGGTCCTGGCCGAAAGGTTGCTTTGTATCACATCGAAATCACTTGAGGATGAAAAATCACTCTATCATCGGCATAAGTAATTATCTTACAATGACGAAGGGGACCATGCACTTCGTTAAAGAAGATGAGGAAAAGGAGAGGCCCAAGAATGCTTCCTTGAGGAACTCCAGTGTTAATTGGATTTGGTTCAGAAAGGACGCCATTAAATTGAACGGCCTGCTTGCGAAGAAATAAATAATCAGTAAACCATTGTAGTTCCATATCATATACGCCATAACGGGTCAGTTTACATAATAGAACGGAATGACTGATGGTGTCGAATGCCTTTGATAAGTCAATGAAGACTGCTCCTGTTGCCTTACCATTGTCAGCCTCCTTTCTAATAAGATCAGTGAAGTAAGTAACAGCTAGTTCTGTTGAACGGTTCGGACGGAAACCAAATTGGTACTCAAAAAGTAGACTATGACGCGCTAGATGAGCCATCAGCTGCTTGTAAACTATTTTCTCCAAGATCTTTGACAAAGTAGGGAGAATTGAGATAGGTCTATAGTTGTCAATCTCAGCTAGAGACCCAGATTTGTAGAGGGGGGTCACGTTAGCTACTTTCCACTCACTAGGCACAACTCCCTGACCCTGTTTAAGGGTAAAGCTGGAGTGAAAATCGGTGACCCGAGGATTTAACCCCCACACCCTAAAAAACAAACAAACAAACAAACAAAACAATAAAAGCAAAAAAGACAAGCTATTCAAAGGAAAAATGAATGACTTTTTCTCCTTTATTTTGTCTCTGTGACTAGATCATGTTTTCCATTTAGGTGGTCATTTACGCACTACAATTTTAGCTGATACAATTGATCCGGTATAACCCACCTCAGGGAATAGCTCCTCTACTCCTCCCCGCGCGTTCCGCAGTAAGTAAATTGCTACTGATTCTTCACCACATTTTGGTCCTGTCTAGATCCGGACGCGCTCACCACGAGTTCGTAATCGCCTGGACTTTTAAAACTCAATATTGAAATTTAGGCATTAATTTTTAATAGCAGCTGCTTTTAAAAGAAAAAGAAAAATGAAATTGGCCTTGGGTTATTTTAATCGGCTTTAGAACAACCCGGGTTAGTAGTGTAAATCGGATGGCTCAAATAATGTAATGTTAATTCCTATTTAAAAATACCTTTTGATGTTGGAGATTTTGCTTTACTTATGCTTCACTTGTGGAGGATTGGCGGCAGTAATCATATAATTCGTAAACCAACTGAAAATGATTTTTATCATTAATTTAATAAATGCCTTTCGCCCTCGCTACCAATAACCTAGAAAAGGCAACTGTTCCCACAAAAAGAAAAAAAAAAGATAGAGTGTGTGCAAGGTGACGTCATCAAATTCTCAACTCTAAACTAAAGAGCCACTAAAGGTTTTATCCTCATCAGACATAAGAGGCACTAAATTTATACCTGTTTACAACTTTCCAGCTCAATAGCGTCCCTCGTTTGGAAATCAGCGCATTTTGAATTTCGAAGTTATCGCCGTGTGTGACATAAAACTAAGATAACGTTTGTCGAAAAATATACACTTATCTCGTAATTTTCAGCCATTTTAGGAGTTTAAGTATTAGGAAAATTGCTTGCGTAGATGTGTTTTGGCTTGGTTCAGAAAATCATTCGACTAGATAGCCAAAGTAAGTTCCAGATGTTCACACTATTTACCGTCTGCCATATTGGAGGACTAAGGAGGTCCTCCAACATGGCGGCGCCATACTAAGCTCTACAATTTTGCACGAAACATTTCGACCAATATCTCAACTTTGGGACAACACACACACCTTAAACGTGGAGGACTGCCTTCTTTATTTATCGTCTACAATATTACAATTTCTTGACTTTATCCACTGCATGGTTTTTGATTTTATATTTTATTGCGTGACAATGCACACGCTCTATTCAGAGGAATTAGATTTTGTTGCTGGGAAAGTTCAGAGACCCACCAAATAAGCGATGTCGTTTTTGTTCTTCGGCGCGAACAAACGTAGCACTTCCTAGACTTGAACTATTTTGCTCTCACTCACAGTGTAATTAAGCAACGATATCACAAAAATAATTAAACCACAAGATACAATGTATCCTTGAAAGTTGATGACGTTCAATGTAGCTTAGGTTGGCAAGATGGGGGTGTTTCGAGAAACTGAAAAAATTCTTGGAAATGACAAACTGTGGCGAAGTTCAAGTAATTTATGCAGCTTACCGCAAGTTGTTTCAGAGTAAGTGACGGTATGTTTGAAGGGTTCAAAGTCTTGTTTGCACCAGTTGCTCGTAGATCCCTTTGCGCTTAGATAACTCCTCGCAGAAGCAATCAAATCAGCAGGAGGAAAGATATACGGGACAGCCCAAATTTCACTGTTCATCTTTTCTCAAACTGCAAGCTTACTAGGGTTTATTTAACGGTTCATTCCACAGTGCTTGTACGCTGTGAGTTCTTGACGGACTGGGACGATGCGTCAAATCTGGTGAACATGATGGAGCTTTCTCCAGAACTTAACCTCCCATCGCTTTGTCTGATTATGTGATATTCTGCTATCAATTTGCTTTCCTATGAAACTGTGAAAAGGCCTAGGTACGAGTTTAGCCCTTCAGTGTTATGTACCAGTCAAATCGAAGCGGGCATACCCCGGGTATTTGACGCCTTTCCTGCCCGGGAGGGAGTATATTTGATCACCACTCATAGGGGGTGGGAATTTGATCGCTAGCCTCGATTTCATGTTACGAGTCGCGCTGATTCCACGTGGGTCGATAAATCGTGGCGGAAACGGCGGAGACAAACTTTGATGAATTCATAGGAAAAGATTGCGTATTCGTGGCGGATTGGTTGAAAACCAAAGGCCTACACAAGCTGTGTTCCGTATTTGAAGGTGTTTAAGAACGATTTATATCTATTATATATAAATATGTGTTGGCTGATAAACCATGTTAACATGCATAGCTTCCGAAGCATAACAGAAGCTACTGAAAAGATAAAACAATTTGTGAAATTGGTGTGGAGGAAATGACAGTAATCTGGTAATTTTCCCGGGGGTGGGGCATTTGAACAGCTTTTTGGCCCGGTGAGGGAGGGATTTGAACAAAAATTTTCCAAACATTCAAATGCCTGGGGTTGCTCTGCGGGGGGGGGGGGGGGGGGGGGGTTCAAGCTTCGATTTGACTGGTACATTATGCAGGAATTACCAGTTGCGGTTTTCTATGTAAGGTCGCAGAAGATATGACAACAGGAGACAAAGGCTAACTATTCATTCTTTTCGTTCTTTTATTTACTCTCTACCTACTCAAGATTGTGTGCTCCCTGTGCGTCGATGTTTTCGCATTTTCGAACTGATCCACGGAGTTTTCCGTGGTCCATGTTTACTTATAAATTAAGAGAATTACACTTCATACGAAAACTTCTTGGTAGTCAGGACAACACTGACATTGCCGATAAAACCGACCAGCCAAATCGTGGTGCAAAATGTCGTCTCGGTTGATTGCATACACGCGATAGGACTGTCAATCAAGACTAGGTTTACGCTAGAACAGACTTTTCCGGATTCGTAAATGTTTCCGGATTCATTAACTTTTTTGATGGTTCGGATTCGTAGGCGTTTACACTGAAAGGATATTCGGGTTTCTGACTGTTCACACAGAACAGCAACTCCGGGAACATTCACGATATTGTTGCCTCGACAACGAGAAAAAATGGCGCCAGAAAAGGCTAGGCTTAGGTTGAGACAGTCTGATGTTTTCTTTCACTTTCGCCTCGCTATTGTCGCTGATCATGTTGTCCCATAGGCATTTGCCCTGCTCATATCCTAAATCGTCGAAGTTTTCTCTCGATCGTGTCATCGTCACGTCCGTTAAAGTGTGGAGGTCGTCATCATTGCTTGCTTTGATAATTCTGGTTTCTGAAGAATATCACTGTTTACCCATTATAAAAGACTGCCGCTGGGACTGTAACAGAATGACGCAATGAGCGACCGCAATCAGTGGCCATCAATTTGAGTACGATTGTGACTCCATTACTAGATCCGCCATTTTGGTTCTCCTGCAGACTCAAAAGATTGCAAGCAGTCAAACATTCGGATTCGAGAGAATTCAATTGTTTACAGGGCAAAACTCTCCGTATTCAAAAGTTTTCGGATTCAAAGTTCCTACTTTAAATTTCGGATTCAAAATCTCCGGAGGCATGGCCAAACCAGGGAGTTTTTATTTCAGATTCGTCCACTTGTGTGTAAACGGCAAAACCAATCCGGTACTAACTAAAAGGTCCCGGATTCGTCACGAATCCGAAACAATTTACTCTAGTGTAAACCTAGTCGATAAGGGAACTTATATTTCCGGCCATAACGCAAAACATCCAATTCTCCGCCAACATTTAGCTTCCTTTTAAATTTCTTTTTCAGAAATTAGAAAGAACTCTTCGACCATTACTTTGACCCAAAAATTCAAATTTGAAGAAACAAGTTGTCGATCTGAAGGTGTACGGTAACCTTAATGCGTAAATATCGATTGTTTCGGCTCCGCGCGAACATCGTGCTGAAAATTTTCTGTGTTTGCGTTACGTGTGAACATCGCTTGCGCTTTGTGTGAACATATTTTGCGTTAACTTAAGTGTGAACATCAAGCACGTTTCCATTTTGCAGGATTAGGACGGTTAAGGGTATAGCTTTAAAAAATCATAAAACCATTGGTCGTGAGGAGAAAACTTCCAGACAATCGGAAATCAAAATTGAAGTGGCGCAGACAATAGTTTATAGAGGGTTGCCAAAAGTACCATAGTTTCCATCTCTTTGCATCTCGACCTAAACTCCACTCGTCCTCGAGTTAAGGATACAGTCTTGAACACAGCTGACATTTCATGTCAGGTTTAAACAATCCATCACGTTTTTGTTTACGTCCGCAAGACCTAACTTGTTCAGTACAAGCATAAGTTTTCGTATTGTTGCTTCTTCTCCATTTTCCTGGCACCATCTTTCCAGAGCCTTGTAGCAACGTTCTTGGTCATCTTCCTCTTCCTCAGAAATCATTTCAATTCTTCCCCTGTTAAGGTTTAGTTCTCTCGCCAGATTTTTCCAACAATGCCCAACCTCTTCCGACACAGTGCGGAGCACCTCGTGATTTCTTGTAAGTGGTCTGCTCACTGCACCCCTACCTAAACAGAACACAAGATGATTACGTATATTCAAAACTTAAGATGTTTGGTTTTTATATTTCTACGACGCGCCACTTTCACTATGATTTAATTCAAGAAACGTTGCAAATTTCCAGTGACCTGGGTCTAAGTTGCTTTCCGTCTATTACACATGCAATCATTGCACACATGTGCAATTCACTGCGTGTATGGAAATATTAAAAACTCCTCGGCTTTTGGCCGGAGTTTCTGCTGCTACGAAATGTAGACTGAAAAGTATAAGTTAAAAAAATATCTTATCGTAGCTGGTGCAAAGTGCAACATGAGTCTTGGAGTAAATTCAACTGATCGTCTCTCTTTCGTGAACAAGGTAACCTACGTTATTAAACTGTACATATTGTAATCTCGTAGAGGGCATTGATCAAAATCAACTTTCATGGCTATTTTGGAAATGACTATGAGATCCTTGCTGACCTACAGGCCTTTGGAATTTATGAGCATTTTTATAAGTAGTTAAGGTCGGTGCCTACTATATACAAAGGATTTTGCGCCAAGTTAGGATCCACGCGGAAAAAGTAGATATTTGCAAGGGCTATTGGAATCCACAAAGAAAAATAGGGGTAGCCACGCATTTTTTCGAGATAATTAGCCTTGATCTCAACAAAAATGCTGACATCAGCATTTTTCTGAAAAAAGCGGGAAACGATATTTCTTCACCGATTTCCTTAGAATTCGCCTTTACACACAGAAAGGAAAACATATTTAAAAAGATCTTTAAACTATATGGCAAATGGTATCATTAAAATCGTGATTAAATAAATGCTCGTTATTATTATTATTATTATTATTATTATTATTATTATTATTTTAGTGACAAAATCGTTGCGAAATCGCTTTTAACGTCTTTGACAGCCTTCCTCTGGTTCAGCTAAAATACAGTCTAAATACCTTTTGCTCACGACCAGAAACTAATCACATGTTGAATAGGCTTGCCGCTTCCATTTCGCAACCAAAAATGTCGAGGTAACCACGCGTTTTTTAAAGTTATTGACCTTTTTTGAAAACTTTTACGGTGTCCGTTACATTTTTTCCTGTCACCACCCTAGTAAGTAAGACATTTGCGTGTCTGCGCGCGCACTACGCGATCTGCAGGTACATGTTTGCAGTTGGATTTCAGTGTAATTTTCGAAAGATAACAGCTAGATTTTCAGCTGGAAGACGTTAACAGTTAGTGGCTAGCGATATGCTGCTATTCTGGTCTCCCTGGTTTAAGTACAGGTTCATTAAAATTGATTTGGTCACCATGAGAAAATTTTGCTTTAAGTTTAGTCGTGTGCTTGGTGGCGTAGTTGATTGCGCCAATGTCAACCCCAGCGCGCGCGCCCTAAAACTATGGCTTGCGTGATGCGCAGAACGTGTGCGCACTAACAAAAGTAGGCACCGTCCTTAAGGTAATATGCATACTTTACCTTTTCTAAGGCGATCAATCACATGATCATATTCGAGCTTACTAACGAGTGCTTCAAAACACTCATCTTGGCGCTCACTTGTCAACCCAGCCAGAGCCTCATAGAAACTCTGCATTACTTCCTCCTCACGTCCACATGACAGGCGGCTAAGGTGGCTATTATACGTTGAGCTATCTACGAATTGTTTAGCAATGCCCAGCACTTCGTCTGGTCGGGCTTCCAACAGTATTTGGTCGCTGACAGGAACGCCAAAAAAATCCACCGGAGTCGTCTAAACGGAGGAACACCACAAAAAAAAAAAATAAATAAATAAAGCAATTCGGCTCTAGAATATCTAACGCCTACATTTCCCAACCTACTCTCCTCAATCACTTAGCTACGTCTCCTATTATTGGCGTTCCATTGAGTCAGGTAGACTCTTGGAAGGTCAGATAAACTGTTTTCCTCTGAATTTGATTGAGTAACTCCCGTCCTTAAAAGACTTTTTTGTACATGTATTTCAGGTGGACTCTTGGCTCGGACCATCCACCTTAGGTCAAGTCTAATGGACAACCCTAGCTTCTCCCGAACGGGAACGAGGGACGAGACTACATGCAAACTGTTAGATAGTGCGTGACAGCAACTGGGTCAAAACAGGGTTAATTAGAAAATCACAGCCACAACTTTTAAGAGACGTTCAAGAGGCAACCCAAACGGGGTTTTTGTTGATGGGACTAGGGGCATTGTTTGTGTTGTTTACCTATTGTCTCGTCTGACCAATTATAAAGACCCTTGTAAACGGTGCGTGCTCGCCCACTCAAACCTTTTAATGCTTATATCATTCTCCTACATTTTTCTTTAGTGTATGGTGTTGACAATCGTTGTTTCACACTACATGGCGTAAGCATGGATCTCTGGATAGTTTCTCATCCAAGCCCTTTTTGATCACTGGTATTCAGAGCCACCAAGGCACTACTACTGTTTTAATTGTCAATAAATCTCTATACCAATTTCAATTTACACTTATGTTCTGCGCTGATTGTTCAGGTGTGTTGTATCGCTGAGTATTTTGACAACCAGTAAAAATTCTCAGCGATACAACACATCAAAACTTCTAATATGAGATTTATTATCCAACGATTTCCTTTCTCAAAATTCTGACTTGCCAAGTTTTGTAGCCTTTACGCGGCCAGGGGAATGAAGAAGACGCTAGTTGCACTAAGTACAAATAGCGCGTGATACTTGTACTCATTTCGCGCGTTATTTGTACTCTACAAAGCAGAGTTCGATAGTAAACGCCTTTATCGCACTGTTTATATCTCAATAAATGGCGCAATAAGGCGTATATCTCAATGCCATTTGTGTTTCTCCGTAATCAAAACAGCATATCCATGATGCGTCTTTGTGGCCCCGCCTTAATCTTGTAAAAATAAAAACGTTTGCACTTTTGTAACTCAAGTTTTAACTGGTTCTTTGAGTTATTTCCTGTTGCGATTGAACAGATTCGGGTGCTTAGACAAAACAGAAGACATTTCATCCCTGTATCTCTAGCCAGTCATTAATAATAAACACTTGAAAAAAAAAAGATCTTCATGGAGAAGAAAATATGCCAATTTAAGCCTTTACCGTGTAAATTAAAAGAAGTAGCCCTAGACTGATTTCTTCGAAAGTTCATTACATGTGTAACAAAAATTGCACAGTGGAATGTGACCGTAATTTTAACCAATTCAAACATGACACAACACATCAAATGGTAACTGTTTGGTTTTCAGGAATGCACAGAGCAAAAGCACTAGGCTGAGGGTGGAGGAAATTCTTATACATCCCTTAATTTAATCTTACCTTAGAATATTTCTTGAGGGGTGACAATCTAAAGTGTAATTTACACAGAAAGGTTTCTTTCTCGAGTTTGGGGCTGCTGTAGAATTTCACACTAGACAATCCCTTGTCATCGATCACACGAACTCCAACTTGTAGGTGCTGATCATAACCTTCAAACCTGTGCATAAGAAAGAAACGAAGTACATTTAGAGGCAAATACGCGCAGATAATAGTAAAAGGACTACGTAGAGTCTGCAGTCATTTGGTCTGGAGTCAATCCAATGAAAATACCATTAGCTTGGTGGGAGCTAGAGGATGGGACAGTGGAAATTATACATATATATTCATCTTATATTTCAATCTTTTCTCACTTATAGTTTCATTTAAATACTATGATTTTTTTTTGTTTGTCTTAAGTCGTTTTAAAACCTGAAGTAGAAAAGGTAAAGTGTGAACAACAAATCCTTCAGCCATAAGTCAGACCGAGAATGTTTCCTGATCATGGCTAACGTAGCCTTCCATGACATTTCACATGTGTTACTCTAGAAGAAATAGAAAACATGTAACTTTGCCTATCAAAATGTAAATTCCATTTGCTCGCGCCCTCATTACGTCAACAGCTCGTGCTAGTTCTATGTCTCCATTGATTTTAAACCAATCAGCGCGCATGTTTTCTTAGAACTGTTTTCTAAATGATGTATATGATACATAGATGTAGCCACCTGAGATGAGTGTTTTCCGTGTCTTCGTCGTCAAGTAACCTGATCCCCCCTGAAAGAGAAACATACGCCTTATCGTGTCCCGGTAACATCTTCTTTTTCGAATTAGCATCACTCGGAGAGTTTACGTTTTTTTCTTGCAACTCTTTTATCACTTGACGTCTAAGGTGAGAGGGGCAGCAAATTAGGAACAAAATATCTTGTGAATCAGGTCGTTCTTCTGTACGAAAGTAAGCGAAGAACACTGCCAGCTGCGGAGGGCACCAAATAAGGCTCGACAGATACCCAATAACTCCGGCAACACTAAAATCTTTTATGCGCCAGTCCAGAAGACACGCGTATCTGAAACAAATGAAACGGACTAAATGTTTAAAGACTCGAAAGTAGAAGGCTGATAGAATGTAGCCTTAAGACATAACAAACAAGACTCAAGATTTAGACTTTGAAGAAACCTTCACTTCGACAATTGCGCATTAAAAGGGAAGCCACCGGCTTCACGGACAATAACAGGAAGTCGATGGTTCTCTCCTTTACTGTGCATTATCAACATTTGTAAGCAAATCCGTCGAGTTGTAGTGTTAAAACCAAAACTTTACACTTCGTCGTGCGAAACAACGAGAATACAAACTTTCGATTGCCAATTGCGACTTTAGCACCAGGCCTAACCTCTCAGATAGAGTCCACTCAAAAGTGATGAGAAATCTTTGAAATCATTTAAAGATAAATCATTCCACAGATTCATTCTCGACCCAGAGCTCTTCTCGCCGTCTGTAATGCGCAAAAGAGAAGAGCTCTGGGGTCGAGAATGTCCACAGATTGTAATTTGTGGGTTATAAACAGATATTGAGCTACATTCGTACCCAGAAAAGCGCCGGACCTGGAATCTAACTGTCTTGCCATCAAATCTAGTCGAGTTCTTCGCATCTTCAGTGATTTCAACCCATTCCTTTCGGTCTTCCTCGGACCTCAAAAATAGTACTCTAACATGACATTTAGACACATCGGGAATGTCGAGTTGTTCGTCTCTCAGGGAAACTGGTAACTGGATCGTGACGGGCTTCAAGAAGTTGACGACTTCACTGCAGGAGATTCGCAAAATAGGTCCGACCACAATCTCTTGGCCTTTAAATTCCTCACGAGGAATTTCGTGCACCTACGAAGCAAGAGGACAAGAACAAAGTACCGTGATCTCAACACATACCAAATACTTCATATGACTATATAGAGGCTTACTAAGCACTCTTCTAGCCAAAGTAGCCGTGATGGCGAGCTAGATGGTCACATTGTAATAGTTCTACTGCACAGACATAGAGAATAATGCACATTCGGTCTAGAATCGTAATTGCTGGTGCTATTTTTGGCGTTTTGAAAGCAGATTACATGGTCAGACACCAATGCACTACCCCGTCAAAGTACGCCTACCTTTAATTGTAGTGGAATTTTTGCTTTCTGTGCAACAGCCTTTTTAGGGATGGTAACACAAACGTCTGGATATTCAGGCAGGTTAAATGAGCCGCCGTTAGATGTAATGTTATAAGATGGGGATGACTTGAGTCGACAGACTACCGCGTATGTTGAGCATTCTGTTATCTCAGCTTGCACAATGGGGAAGTGGAAGTCAGGAACATCTTTGGCCGACGAATATTCAGCTTCAATGTCTGTTATTAATATGTTGAGAAAAAAATGTGACTTAATAATGAGGGTTTTTTTTTCTTCCACAGTGATAGCGGTTCTTTAGGGCAGGACCAAAAATTGCAACTTCTGGTCAGTTGCAATTTGTTAGTTGTTGTTTGTAGATTGACGATCGTTCTGGACAGAGCCAAAGCTTATTTGGACATATCTGATGGGCTAATTGGATTAAGTTAGCACTCTATACATGTTCACAAATTGGAAACGATAAAAGATTTCCATAACACTCTTCCAGGTGGTCAATTCGCTGGAATACATCGACAAAAACATGGTGGAACAAAAAAGGAAAAAAAAAGTAAAGCCTAGTCGCTAGCTAGTGAAGTTTCGGGTGGGTGCATGTTCATTGGCACAATAACTAAGGGCATCTTCCCAAGTTTTCCAATGGCTTAAAATAGGCAATATCCGTAACCTAACGGTGAAGGAATTCTCGACCTCCATCTCCAGTTCCAATTAATTAACCTTTCTTTCAAGGAATTTCCACATCGTGTATCTAGGATAAAGGCACGTGAGAAAAGTAAAAGAAAGACTGCTAACCTGAAAGACTCTGAAAGTTTTCAGTCCCACCAACGTCCTCCCATTCATTTGTCTCCTTGTTGGTTAACTTGAATAGCACCAGTTCATAGCCATGTAGGTCAGCTGCACTGTGGGAGAGTGTCAACTTTACTTCAGCTTTAAATTCCAGAGTTTCATCACTACTGGTCGAGATTTCAATCACGTTGCTGACAACAGCCTCGTGCTCTTGGAGTTGTGGTGAACAGGCTGTAGGTTTCCATCTATAGACCTCTATCACGGTGGGCTCAGATATAGCATCACGAGAGAATGAAATGTGTACAGCCCACTCATCCAGATTCCAGTAAGTGCTTTCACTAGTTACTTGTCCTCTGAAAGGGACGACAGTCGTGCAGTTTACGTGTAAATGACATGCTTTATGATGACA
This sequence comes from Platygyra sinensis, assembly GCA_019787425.1. Classification (NCBI taxonomy): domain Eukaryota; kingdom Metazoa; phylum Cnidaria; class Anthozoa; order Scleractinia; family Merulinidae; genus Platygyra; species Platygyra sinensis. Next base: position 63,521 of record JAHPZR010056285.1, read on the forward strand.
TGATTATGCGCACTGATTCAAATACCTGAGAGGAAAGCTATTCGAAAGAAAACTTAACACTACCAAACCTGACTGCTACTTATTGCCATTGCTCTGGTCAAAATACTACAAGGTCTCAGTTGCACACGGATGTCTATAGTCAAACAAAACATATCGAAGGAAAGGCAATACCTACTGAGATAATAGAATCTTACAGGTACTAACAAAATGGTGCGACCTGGATGCTGGAAAAGTGCATATTCGTAGGCTAGAATCTGACCCTGCACAGCCCAAAGTAGTAATAAAACTTCCCTATGCCTAGATTTACAATCGAAGGGGGAGGAAGCAGTTTAACTAACTTTAGAAGGAACCTCGACTAAACAACGAGTTCTAAACGAGTTCTTGTGAGCTCCGTGAATAAACTGTAAAGCACACTAATGGGTTCTGTTCAAATTGCAAGAGATAGCTCGCAGGCAGGTTCCAATACGAATTTTCCAATTTCAATTTTTCAATTTTTCACTATATCCAATACGAATGGTTGTTTGTTTTCAGTTATAATAACCACCATACTCTAAGGTGCTTTGTGTCAATCGACGCTGCGTTGTCGAAAATTCTAATATGGAGTCTACGAAAGATGATTTCACGAAAGAAAGGTACATTGAAGAAAGCTGCAGTAAGTATACGTTTAAGAAGGGATAACAGGTACACAAAAATACCTAAATTCACACCATTTTGACTCTTTAAAACCCAGTAGGGCGCCCTGTTGTCATAATCATCGGAAAAAAATCTGGTGATAAGCATGAAAAGAGGGTGCAAATGGGGTTAACAGTTAACTGACAATTGGCCCAAAAATAGTAGCTAACTGATATTTGGCCCAAAAATTAGTAGTTAACTGATAAACGAAAAGTTAACAGTTAAGTGACATTCTATTATTATACTGAATACGATTGTTGTTAGTAAAAGGAACAAAGTTTTTTCCTAGCAGCAAAGCTATTTTGTGACATTTAACTATCGTAGAAGTCGTGTAGGCCTGTCAAGCCAGTTTTACAGATATGATTTTTATCGACCGGCCCCATTCTACATCGTGCGAGACATACCAGCACTCAACTAACGTCAAGGAGCATAAAGAGAAAAATACGCACTCAACCTGTGGCATCGACCCTATTATAAGAAGGTTTGCAGAAAAGGAACATGTGCTTTTATATCAAAATAGCTCCACAATGCAGATTAGCCATCGAGTGTCTAGAAATCTAGGAAAGACTCCTTCAAAGAAACACAAAATAGGTTCGAAAAGTACATTACGCCATTGACTAAATGTTATAGCCAATAGAAACCAGGCATTTTCGATCCGCCACGAGGATGTACACCACGAGATGTTTGTTCCAAGCAGCAGAATGTCTCATATTCTCATATGAGGGGGGCGTTAGGAGGGTCCGAAAAACGCAAAACCGCACAGAAATACGTCAAAAAACCACAAACCGTATCGGATTTTTTCCTGAATACCGAAACCGCACGTCTTCTTCGCTTTCAATTGCGACCTCCGTTACCACTGTTGCGGATTGAATCAAAACAAAGAGAAAACGAAGCTGTACGAGCTAACATCCGGCATGGAATTTCACGAAGTCGACGCATCATTGACCACAAAATGGGTTATCACATTAAGTATAAACTGGAAAAGGTTGTAATTGCAAACCACAGAGTTAAATTGTAAACTGATATAAGAAAACCTGATGCGTTGTAAAACAAAACACGTATCTCGCGCTTGCAAAACAACCGGATGCCAACCGTTGTCAATAAGAGTGTCAGGACCTCAGACACTTTTTTCACCGAAAACCGGTACCTAAAGGCTGTAATAACCGCAAATCGCTTAGTGTTTTGAAACCGCAAGACCGCGAATTAAAATAAAAATCACCGCAAAACCGCACCGAAAATAACTAGCAACTTCAGACGTACAGAGTATTTTAGATATACCGGCAACTGATCAGATCCACATGGAGGATCGAAACCATGGTGTTGCCTGAACCAAGCAGAACAGTGGCATATACACACCACGCAAAACAGTGTACATACTTGCGCGTAAACAGCTACATTCAATTAAAGCTTTGAAGGTCAAAGTTTCCCTATCTTGACCAATAGGAGTCGTGTTTGGCCTGTCATCCATTTGTATCTTCAAATAATTTATACCTTGGTTTTAGTATAAGTCCGAGCCCCAAAACTGATTGGCGTGCCGAAGTTTTTCGCTGTAAAATGAAACTTTATAGTTAACTTGAATTAGTAGTTAACTGGCAATTAGCCGAAAAATTAGTACTTAGCTGATAACTAGGTACCCCCATTAGCACCCTCTGAAAACAGGCAGGAGAATGGCCAGTGCCTAGCATATCCAGTCCAATATGACAAATACAAGTATCACCATACCTCGAAGGCACGGCTCGTACAGGGAACTGGCAATTTACCTTAAAATAAGGTGAAGAATCATCACCTGCAGACGTCAAATTATACTTTGGATCAAATGCGTATTTTTTTGGTCAATATTCCCATGAAACATCGGTATGCCTTCGGTTTGTACTACTCACTCGTGTATTTTCATCCTGTCTGGTTCTTGATCATCCGGATTCTCTACCTCCCCCAGCTCCAGCTGTTCAACTGCAAGTTGTGATAACTGCTCACTGAGGTCTTGGCTGCCATTACTATCATCATTGTTGTCATTCTCGCTGTCCTCGTCTTGATCATCACCCTCTTTATCAGAATCATCATCGTCATCGCTAGACAGGGTTTCAGCTAATTTAACCAAAGAGACTGAAATTCAGGTACTTAAGATTTTTAGTAATAACATTCTCCACTGACCTTTTCAAACCTACGCTAACATCTTGGAATTTTCAGAGACGGGGAGGGGGTGGGGCGGGGGGTAAGTTAGGGAGATAATGGTGAAGTTCGTCGACCACAACGATTTAACATTTGCTGTTTAAGGCTGGTTAAAAAATCCATCTAAGATCGGTGTTCTTATTCAATTATGATCAAGAAATGATAAAATCGTATTCTCTACACTAACAAAACCCTAAATAAAATGAATTTATTCCTTCTCCGAAGTGCACTTTTTGTGGAGATCACGAAGAAACTCTTGAGCATCTTCTAATCAGTTGTGCCTATACTAAAAACTTTTAGCTTTCCGTCATTTTTTGGTTAATTACTTACAATATGAAAATTGACAAGCTTGTTGAGGTAATCCTCTTTGGTAAATGCACCACTTATTTATGCCGCTGTCAAAATATCAAGCCGCGTTTATCGTTACTGAAGGCCACAACAACCGAAACTCGAAAACTAGAATTCTCAGTTGCAAAAAAGAATAAAAAAAGAATCTATTCATTACAAGAAATGGCAAAATATGTTATCGCAACTTTCCTTTTCTTAATAGCTAAGTATTGGGTGCATAGTTATATATAAAGTGGTATATTTAACAAATAAAGAAGCCTAAGCTGTGAATTACACTGTGATAAAACACGACAGGCATTTGAGAACACGAGGGAAATGTAGAAAACGGTTGGAGTGTTTTATCACAGTGTACTACAAGGCTTAGGCTTCTTCATTTGCTTTATCATATAGATTTTACGCGCGCAAAACAATAAAACACGCTTTTTCTATGTTTTATACTCTGATAAAACATGGCTTTTTTACCAGTCAGAGCGCGCGCAGGGTCCTAGCAATATTATAACTACAGATATAAATATATATCTGTAAATGTTATCTGGTTTTACTTCATTACCCACACCTTAATTCTGTGGATGTAATGTAATGTAAATTTGTAATTAGCGTTAGTAATAAGTGTTTGTAAGTTTATAAATTATTTTGTAATTAGTGTTAGTAATTAAATGTAATTAGGGTAGCCTAAGCATTAACGTAATTATGTAATATTGTTTGTATTGTTCTTGTAATTGTGCTTTAACTAACAATAAAATGTTAAAATGATAAAAAAAAGAAATGATTGATCCGTCATACACAGTTTACACAATAGTCAGTAATATAAAATACCTGCTGATTTAGATGAGAACAGAGATTTAAAGGATCCCACAAGTGTTCCACTCCGTTTGTTTTCCTGTTGATAGAAAGTGTCTGTTTGAGTCTTGTTAAGTCTTACATCAAAAGTGACTATGAATCGAGTCATCTATTTGGCGCACGATGACAGCAGAACTATCGAGTAGAGATCTTTATGTGGGTCTCAAACAGACAAACAGAGAGATCACAACTGTTCAGAGAGCAATCCTTTAGCTTTTGACCAGGACAGCCGAGGCTAGCGTTAATGATTTGTAGTGTGCCAATAAGCAGTTCCAGCTAGTTTTTAGACCAGGTGCAAAATTGGGAAAGTTCATTTCAAGTCAACCCGATAAGCAGAAAGTGGTTTATGACACGCAGGCAAGTTACAGTATCCGTTAAGTTCAAGATATTTTAACGTGAGGGAAAGAAATGATGGCAAACGAAAATGATCACAGTAACATTTCTTTTGGAAGGGTCACCTTTGTTGCCATTTTCTTTCCATTTTTTAAGAACTGATTAATTCTTTGCGTGCAGTATCAAATTGTGATACACGCGTGGACTTAAGAGAACAAAAAAGATGGGAAAGAGTTGCAAGTGGCAGGACTTCTTAGCACCCTCGGAAACTTATTTTTAGAGTTTGATGACACGCCCTTGTTAGTTACTTCAATAAATACCTTTAACAAGATCCCATACTTCTGGGCCTTCTTCTCGTCCTTAAGTGTTGACGCATAGTCTTCAAGCGTGGTGAGAATTTTTATTCTCTCTTCCTTTTTCATCTTTTCCCTGTTCTTTTTCCAGAGCTTTTCATAAAATCTGAACGCCTTGGCTTTGTACTTTTTCAACAGATCCTTCTCATGGAGAATGTTACACAACCGCAAAAGGGTTTGCAGAATTTCTTCTCTTTGATGTTCAGGTAACTTTCTGGTGTCTGGAGAATTCCATGCACCTTCGTAGAACCAAAGAGCTTCTCTTTCATACTTCTTCTGCGTCTGTCTGTCAGCCAGGTAGTTAAGCCGTTCGTTAATCGAATCAATGACTGCCTTGTTGCCCAAGGAAAATTCAAATCTTTCGAATTCTCTTTCCTCAGTCCAGTAACGTTGATAAAACTCAAACGTTTCCTTTTCAAATTTTTTCTTCCTCACACCTTCGAGCATCCGCTCGTAGCTGTCAACGATCCTAACCATAACCGCACTGTGGTTTCCTGCTCCCAATGATTTTTCAATCTCCCAAGCTTGTTCGTAATACTCTTCCGCTTCGTCATAGTCCTCTAAAAATCGACAAATTTCTGCCATTTGGAAAGCACTTCGGGCAGTGTCAGGATGGTTTCCTAAAATGTCTTTCCTGATCTCGTACGCGTTCTTTGCAGGTTGGTAGGCTTTGTCAAAGTCTCTTAGCCACGCGTAGGTGTTTGCAATGTTTCTGTTAAACAGCGCTGTGTTCAACATTCCTGGGATTTTGAGTTCCTTAGCGAGCTCTAGGGCCTGTTGATAGCATTCGATGGCCTTTAAAAATTGCTTCCCTGCGTCGTCTTCCTGTTGTTCTTTTCGAAGGATTTGACCTTTTAATTCATAGACTGTACCGATCTGACCTTTAAAAACTGGCATATCGAAGTGATTCACAGAGCCAGAAAGCTCCGTCCTCATTTCATAAGCCTTCGTGTAATACTCTATCGCTTCATCTGGTTTGTCCAACTTGTTGTGACAGTTCCCGATTGCGTTCAGACATCTTGTGGTGCTTGTGTGACTTTGCAGGATATCCTCCATTATCTTCAGAGACCGATGCAAGTTCCTTAGCGCCTTTGCCATATTTCCTGCACTGTAGTACACTTCACCCTGGACAAAGAGGAAAGAGCTCCGAGTAAGCTTGAAGAATTTACTACGTTTTGTTTCTTTCTCTACTGTTTTCAGTGACTCATTCGCCATCTTCACGACTTCCAAAGCTTTTTGCCATCCTTCCAGCTTAAGGACCTGCAAAGCTTCTCGGCATTTTAATTCTGCTCGAAGTAAAGAGCCTAGTAAAATATAAAATAAATAGACAGATAAAAGGAGCTAATTAAATACATATTTAAGGGAAACTTGCCACAAACAATTGCTTATTCTTTTGTAGCAAATTCGAGTTTGTGTAGACATGAACTCCGGAAAAGCATGCGCAATAAGGGATGTCAATTGCAAACTCTTCAAAAACGTACGTAATAAAATATGGCATTGACAAAAATCTCCTCGTTTCCTCAGCCACGAATGAATGTTAAAGCCAATTTCGCACCACTTAAGCTCAGGACAACTATCGACCAATCGGAATCAGTCGTTCACTCAATAGATCAATCGATCAATCAATCAATCAATTAATCAATCAATCAATCCATCACTCAATCAGACCAATAAATCGTTCCTTTATTTTTGCCTTTCTTTGGTTTAGCATAATTCAGTCAAACAATGAAGGGAAATAAAAAGCAAACCTCACATATTCCCATTTATCAAAAACTGGATCATTGGATAACGCAGTTCGAGAGTTTTTATTGCCTAAGCCATCATGGTATATGAGCCATTATGCCATGATCTACAAAAATGGCAAACGTATGCGTGATTTCCTGGGCCTTTTGGTTTTTATTTTAGTCTAGTTTTCTATATTTTGGGGGCGTTTTTAACAAAACAATTATTCCACTCGCGCTTGTTGGATATGAGATGATTATAGCCAACTCGGCGCTACGCGCCTCGTTGGCCATCTATCATCTCATATCCAACGCGCCCTCATGGAATAATTGTTAAGTATTCTTCTCCCTCTACGGGTATATTACGAACTCTCAAAGTGACCAGCTCCCAGTTGACTTAGCCCAGTTGGTAGAGCACTGCACCTGTATCGCAGAGGTCATGGATTCGTATCCCGTTTAGGCCTGAATTTTTTACAGGCTTAAATTTCACAATTGCTTTAGTTGTATGTATAACTGAATCATTCTCCGCAGTTCAAATATATGAACTGTCATATATTCACATGCAGAATACAGGTAGGTGTGAAGTGCAGCTAAATTTCCTCTCGCGTTGATAAGTTTTTTTTTTTTTTGTAATTTCCTTTAAATGATTCCAGTTTGATACCGAGTAGTCTGGCTCGGGGAAAAAAAAAATAAAGAATAAAAAATATATATAACAAAAATAAACTATTGACCAACTCTAATCGACTGATCAATAAATTATTTCATGAAGAAAATCTATTAAAGCGCCGGCCAAACGATCCCAACATTTCAACGCAATATTGTTGGGTGTAGCATGTTGCTTGCGTTTGGCCACCCTGTTGCGACGTGTTGCGACAAGAAGTGACATGTTGGGTGTTGTTTCCTCAAATTTTAATTCGTGTCAAATTTTTCATGCAACAGTTGTGAATGTTAGCTGATGCTGTAGTCGTTTGGCCAGGTTTGGGCAACAATGTTGCTCCTGGGCATGCGCACTAGATCGATTTTCAACTCTCAACATGTCGCAACACGCTGCAATCGGTTGGCCAAACATGTGCAACATGTTGCACTCAACAGTGTTGCGATCTGTTGCGTTCAAATGTTGTGTTCGTTTGGCTGGAACTTGCGAATGCTGGACCAACAATGTTGACATCTTTTTCCTTGAGTTCATGCTATTGTTTGGGCTTTTTAGCAATAAATTAAGAAATGATTCATAGTTGGGTGATGGACGCCTCTACTTTCAATCGATGATTTTGTCAGTGAAGTAAACAAAGTAGTAGTTGACAAATTACTTAATCCCTTCGTGCATCCTTTAAGCAATAACTAGTTGTTTGTTTCTATGTTTGTTTATTTGTTTGTTTAATATTTGTTGATTGCATAGTATTGAGAAGATTTACGCATCCATCCTTTTAAGTTGCAAGAATTAAACTATGTTATAAGCAAGAAAAGGAACAGGGCCACTCAATAGACAAATGAAAGAAAAAAATTTTTCTCACCGTTTTTTCCGTCATCCTCCGCCTTTTCAGCCCAAGAGTTGAAAATGCTTCTTCTCTGTTTTTCATCAAGCATGGCCTCAAAAAGATAACAAATCATAATACTTTCGTGATGCTCCTCTGGAATAAGAAGATGATCTGACTTCAGTGAGATGTTCAAGGCTAGCTCAAAGTTTGGTTTGTCAAGGTCAAATTTGTTGAAAGCTTCGATGTAGTTTTTGTCCAAACTAGCTGAAATCTCCTTCATATTGGACATGAAAAGGTTACAAAACTGGTCCCTTGCTTTCTGGTAAACTTTGATGAAAACGTTACTGTTACCGACGCTTCGAAGAAACTTCCGCATCAATGGATGAATGTCGTAGGAAAGGACCTTCGCTTCTGGATCAACGGACACGACTTTGCTGTTTCGCAAACCCTCCAGCTGTATAACAGCCTCAGTAGAGTCCACCCCGAGAATGGTGGCTGCTGCTTCAGCGGAGAAAGAACGACAAAACAACGAAACAGAAACGGCACTCTCTTTTAGCCTTTTACTTGGCAGGAAGAAAAACATTTTTCTCAGGCAGTTTTCTTGATCTTTGTCAATCCCTTCCTTCTTGTGGTCAAATGTTTCTCTCTCCTGGGTAACCGGTGTAACCTTTTCGGCGGGTGATAATTCCGTTTCTGAAGGCTCGGCTACTATCTCTGGCTCTATGGCTTCAAGCAGCTTTTTATCATCTGCTATCTTCTGTCTTAAGATAGCGGCAATCCCATTCAGGATGAGGGGATTCCCATGGCACATTTTTACTAACTTCTCCATTTGATCTCCTCCAAGGCTTCGAGTTCCAACGGTTTGAAGAAGTGAACTCGAGAAAGCGTTATCCAAAGCCTTTACCTCGTAATTATCGACATCGAGAGTGTCACCGTGACTAAGTGTAGTTCTCGAAGTCAACAAAATCTTCAACTTTGATTTTCCTTCATCAGTCTTGGAACCAAGAAGTCTCTTGAGAAACGTCACAAAGTTGACGTTAAGGTCCGCTGAAGCCTCTCCATCTCCTCCTGAAAATTGATCAACATTGTCCAGAAGTAACAAAATGTCGTTTTGGCTGTCTCGCTTCAGTTGTTCCATTTGAGCAATGACTGGATTTGCTTCGTAGACTAAGATCGTTTGCTGCGATACGGTTAATGCGTTCAGAACGTGGAAGTGAACGCTTGTCATCTCATTTACTCCTCTAAAGTCGACTTTAAAGTTTCTCCCTGACCATTTGGAGAACGCTTCTATGGCAAGCCTTGTCTTGCCTACGCCACTCGATCCATACAAATTAACAACACTCGAGCTCTCTGTCGTTAGCTTTGTCATAACTTGCTTCAAGTCGTTGTCTCTTCCAGTCAGTTCCTCCTTTTTCTTTGTCTCTCGCTGGCGGACTGTTTTGAAACCTTGAATCTTTTCTTGGATTGTCTCCTTCTTGGATGTTTTAGGAGTGACAAACCTTTCTAACAAAGTTAGATTGTCCTCGGCCACGAGACCTTGATTAGCAAATAAACGAAGACATGGATACAAATCCTGTTCTTGCTGGTCTTCAAATTTGCCTTTAAAATTGCTTTTGATAGAAGATACGGCCTGCCTAAGTTCTTCGGGGCTGAGTTCACTTGAAACGTCCTTTAAGAGTTTGTCAAAAGTCGGAGAAATCTCTTCAGTCGCCGATACTGTTTCGAGCGACGCCATCTTAACCAACCGTCAATGTCGTGACATGTGTTACACGAGGCAATAAATTTATTCGGAGGCATAATATCGGAAATTGTTTATGAAATAATAACGCCATCCTATTTTGACATGTACATAGTTGTTTTCCTTTCTGAACCTACCCGGCACTTCAGCTGGATAGGAAGATCTGAAAGCCTGGTCATCATCCACTTGATTAATTAACTGATAAAAATATATTCCCGCGAGACACGCGACATTTTAAAGACTTCTGTACTGTATCTCTGTTATTAGCCTGCTAACGCAGACGTATTTCCGGCTGTTACTGGTTCGCACTGGCTACTCTGTTAACTACAGATATAAATATATATCTGTAAATGTTATCTGGTTTTACTTCATTACCCACACCTTAATTCTGTGGATGTAATGTAATGTAAATTTGTAATTAGCGTTAGTAATAAGTGTTTGTAAGTTTATAAATTATTTTGTAATTAGTGTTAGTAATTAAATGTAATTAGGGTAGCCTAAGCATTAACGTAATTATGTAATATTGTTTGTATTGTTCTTGTAATTGTGCTTTAACTAACAATAAAATGTTAAAATGATAAAAAAAAGAAATGATTGATCCGTCATACACAGTTTACACAATAGTCAGTAATATAAAATACCTGCTGATTTAGATGAGAACAGAGATTTAAAGGATCCCACAAGTGTTCCACTCCGTTTGTTTTCCTGTTGATAGAAAGTGTCTGTTTGAGTCTTGTTAAGTCTTACATCAAAAGTGACTATGAATCGAGTCATCTATTTGGCGCACGATGACAGCAGAACTATCGAGTAGAGATCTTTATGTGGGTCTCAAACAGACAAACAGAGAGATCACAACTGTTCAGAGAGCAATCCTTTAGCTTTTGACCAGGACAGCCGAGGCTAGCGTTAATGATTTGTAGTGTGCCAATAAGCAGTTCCAGCTAGTTTTTAGACCAGGTGCAAAATTGGGAAAGTTCATTTCAAGTCAACCCGATAAGCAGAAAGTGGTTTATGACACGCAGGCAAGTTACAGTATCCGTTAAGTTCAAGATATTTTAACGTGAGGGAAAGAAATGATGGCAAACGAAAATGATCACAGTAACATTTCTTTTGGAAGGGTCACCTTTGTTGCCATTTTCTTTCCATTTTTTAAGAACTGATTAATTCTTTGCGTGCAGTATCAAATTGTGATACACGCGTGGACTTAAGAGAACAAAAAAGATGGGAAAGAGTTGCAAGTGGCAGGACTTCTTAGCACCCTCGGAAACTTATTTTTAGAGTTTGATGACACGCCCTTGTTAGTTACTTCAATAAATACCTTTAACAAGATCCCATACTTCTGGGCCTTCTTCTCGTCCTTAAGTGTTGACGCATAGTCTTCAAGCGTGGTGAGAATTTTTATTCTCTCTTCCTTTTTCATCTTTTCCCTGTTCTTTTTCCAGAGCTTTTCATAAAATCTGAACGCCTTGGCTTTGTACTTTTTCAACAGATCCTTCTCATGGAGAATGTTACACAACCGCAAAAGGGTTTGCAGAATTTCTTCTCTTTGATGTTCAGGTAACTTTCTGGTGTCTGGAGAATTCCATGCACCTTCGTAGAACCAAAGAGCTTCTCTTTCATACTTCTTCTGCGTCTGTCTGTCAGCCAGGTAGTTAAGCCGTTCGTTAATCGAATCAATGACTGCCTTGTTGCCCAAGGAAAATTCAAATCTTTCGAATTCTCTTTCCTCAGTCCAGTAACGTTGATAAAACTCAAACGTTTCCTTTTCAAATTTTTTCTTCCTCACACCTTCGAGCATCCGCTCGTAGCTGTCAACGATCCTAACCATAACCGCACTGTGGTTTCCTGCTCCCAATGATTTTTCAATCTCCCAAGCTTGTTCGTAATACTCTTCCGCTTCGTCATAGTCCTCTAAAAATCGACAAATTTCTGCCATTTGGAAAGCACTTCGGGCAGTGTCAGGATGGTTTCCTAAAATGTCTTTCCTGATCTCGTACGCGTTCTTTGCAGGTTGGTAGGCTTTGTCAAAGTCTCTTAGCCACGCGTAGGTGTTTGCAATGTTTCTGTTAAACAGCGCTGTGTTCAACATTCCTGGGATTTTGAGTTCCTTAGCGAGCTCTAGGGCCTGTTGATAGCATTCGATGGCCTTTAAAAATTGCTTCCCTGCGTCGTCTTCCTGTTGTTCTTTTCGAAGGATTTGACCTTTTAATTCATAGACTGTACCGATCTGACCTTTAAAAACTGGCATATCGAAGTGATTCACAGAGCCAGAAAGCTCCGTCCTCATTTCATAAGCCTTCGTGTAATACTCTATCGCTTCATCTGGTTTGTCCAACTTGTTGTGACAGTTCCCGATTGCGTTCAGACATCTTGTGGTGCTTGTGTGACTTTGCAGGATATCCTCCATTATCTTCAGAGACCGATGCAAGTTCCTTAGCGCCTTTGCCATATTTCCTGCACTGTAGTACACTTCACCCTGGACAAAGAGGAAAGAGCTCCGAGTAAGCTTGAAGAATTTACTACGTTTTGTTTCTTTCTCTACTGTTTTCAGTGACTCATTCGCCATCTTCACGACTTCCAAAGCTTTTTGCCATCCTTCCAGCTTAAGGACCTGCAAAGCTTCTCGGCATTTTAATTCTGCTCGAAGTAAAGAGCCTAGTAAAATATAAAATAAATAGACAGATAAAAGGAGCTAATTAAATACATATTTAAGGGAAACTTGCCACAAACAATTGCTTATTCTTTTGTAGCAAATTCGAGTTTGTGTAGACATGAACTCCGGAAAAGCATGCGCAATAAGGGATGTCAATTGCAAACTCTTCAAAAACGTACGTAATAAAATATGGCATTGACAAAAATCTCCTCGTTTCCTCAGCCACGAATGAATGTTAAAGCCAATTTCGCACCACTTAAGCTCAGGACAACTATCGACCAATCGGAATCAGTCGTTCACTCAATAGATCAATCGATCAATCAATCAATCAATTAATCAATCAATCAATCCATCACTCAATCAGACCAATAAATCGTTCCTTTATTTTTGCCTTTCTTTGGTTTAGCATAATTCAGTCAAACAATGAAGGGAAATAAAAAGCAAACCTCACATATTCCCATTTATCAAAAACTGGATCATTGGATAACGCAGTTCGAGAGTTTTTATTGCCTAAGCCATCATGGTATATGAGCCATTATGCCATGATCTACAAAAATGGCAAACGTATGCGTGATTTCCTGGGCCTTTTGGTTTTTATTTTAGTCTAGTTTTCTATATTTTGGGGGCGTTTTTAACAAAACAATTATTCCACTCGCGCTTGTTGGATATGAGATGATTATAGCCAACTCGGCGCTACGCGCCTCGTTGGCCATCTATCATCTCATATCCAACGCGCCCTCATGGAATAATTGTTAAGTATTCTTCTCCCTCTACGGGTATATTACGAACTCTCAAAGTGACCAGCTCCCAGTTGACTTAGCCCAGTTGGTAGAGCACTGCACCTGTATCGCAGAGGTCATGGATTCGTATCCCGTTTAGGCCTGAATTTTTTACAGGCTTAAATTTCACAATTGCTTTAGTTGTATGTATAACTGAATCATTCTCCGCAGTTCAAATATATGAACTGTCATATATTCACATGCAGAATACAGGTAGGTGTGAAGTGCAGCTAAATTTCCTCTCGCGTTGATAAGTTTTTTTTTTTTTTGTAATTTCCTTTAAATGATTCCAGTTTGATACCGAGTAGTCTGGCTCGGGGAAAAAAAAAATAAAGAATAAAAAATATATATAACAAAAATAAACTATTGACCAACTCTAATCGACTGATCAATAAATTATTTCATGAAGAAAATCTATTAAAGCGCCGGCCAAACGATCCCAACATTTCAACGCAATATTGTTGGGTGTAGCATGTTGCTTGCGTTTGGCCACCCTGTTGCGACGTGTTGCGACAAGAAGTGACATGTTGGGTGTTGTTTCCTCAAATTTTAATTCGTGTCAAATTTTTCATGCAACAGTTGTGAATGTTAGCTGATGCTGTAGTCGTTTGGCCAGGTTTGGGCAACAATGTTGCTCCTGGGCATGCGCACTAGATCGATTTTCAACTCTCAACATGTCGCAACACGCTGCAATCGGTTGGCCAAACATGTGCAACATGTTGCACTCAACAGTGTTGCGATCTGTTGCGTTCAAATGTTGTGTTCGTTTGGCTGGAACTTGCGAATGCTGGACCAACAATGTTGACATCTTTTTCCTTGAGTTCATGCTATTGTTTGGGCTTTTTAGCAATAAATTAAGAAATGATTCATAGTTGGGTGATGGACGCCTCTACTTTCAATCGATGATTTTGTCAGTGAAGTAAACAAAGTAGTAGTTGACAAATTACTTAATCCCTTCGTGCATCCTTTAAGCAATAACTAGTTGTTTGTTTCTATGTTTGTTTATTTGTTTGTTTAATATTTGTTGATTGCATAGTATTGAGAAGATTTACGCATCCATCCTTTTAAGTTGCAAGAATTAAACTATGTTATAAGCAAGAAAAGGAACAGGGCCACTCAATAGACAAATGAAAGAAAAAAATTTTTCTCACCGTTTTTTCCGTCATCCTCCGCCTTTTCAGCCCAAGAGTTGAAAATGCTTCTTCTCTGTTTTTCATCAAGCATGGCCTCAAAAAGATAACAAATCATAATACTTTCGTGATGCTCCTCTGGAATAAGAAGATGATCTGACTTCAGTGAGATGTTCAAGGCTAGCTCAAAGTTTGGTTTGTCAAGGTCAAATTTGTTGAAAGCTTCGATGTAGTTTTTGTCCAAACTAGCTGAAATCTCCTTCATATTGGACATGAAAAGGTTACAAAACTGGTCCCTTGCTTTCTGGTAAACTTTGATGAAAACGTTACTGTTACCGACGCTTCGAAGAAACTTCCGCATCAATGGATGAATGTCGTAGGAAAGGACCTTCGCTTCTGGATCAACGGACACGACTTTGCTGTTTCGCAAACCCTCCAGCTGTATAACAGCCTCAGTAGAGTCCACCCCGAGAATGGTGGCTGCTGCTTCAGCGGAGAAAGAACGACAAAACAACGAAACAGAAACGGCACTCTCTTTTAGCCTTTTACTCGGCAGGAAGAAAAACATTTTTCTCAGGCAGTTTTCTTGATCTTTGTCAATCCCTTCCTTCTTGTGGTCAAATGTTTCTCTCTCCTGGGTAACCGGTGTAACCTTTTCGGCGGGTGATAATTCCGTTTCTGAAGGCTCGGCTACTATCTCTGGCTCTATGGCTTCAAGCAGCTTTTTATCATCTGCTATCTTCTGTCTTAAGATAGCGGCAATCCCATTCAGGATGAGGGGATTCCCATGGCACATTTTTACTAACTTCTCCATTTGATCTCCTCCAAGGCTTCGAGTTCCAACGGTTTGAAGAAGTGAACTCGAGAAAGCGTTATCCAAAGCCTTTACCTCGTAATTATCGACATCGAGAGTGTCACCGTGACTAAGTGTAGTTCTCGAAGTCAACAAAATCTTCAACTTTGATTTTCCTTCATCAGTCTTGGAACCAAGAAGTCTCTTGAGAAACGTCACAAAGTTGACGTTAAGGTCCGCTGAAGCCTCTCCATCTCCTCCTGAAAATTGATCAACATTGTCCAGAAGTAACAAAATGTCGTTTTGGCTGTCTCGCTTCAGTTGTTCCATTTGAGCAATGACTGGATTTGCTTCGTAGACTAAGATCGTTTGCTGCGATACGGTTAATGCGTTCAGAACGTGGAAGTGAACGCTTGTCATCTCATTTACTCCTCTAAAGTCGACTTTAAAGTTTCTCCCTGACCATTTGGAGAACGCTTCCATGGCAAGCCTTGTCTTGCCTACGCCACTCGATCCATACAAATTAACAACACTCGAGCTCCCTGTCGTTAGCTTTGTCATAACTTGCTTCAAGTCGTTGTCTCTTCCAGTCAGTTCCTCCTTTTTCTTTGTCTCTCGCTGGCGGACTGTTTTGAAACCTTGAATCTTTTCTTGGATTGTCTCCTTCTTGGATGTTTTAGGAGTGACAAACCTTTCTAACAAAGTTAGATTGTCCTCGGCCACGAGACCTTGATTAGCAAATAAACGAAGACATGGATACAAATCCTGTTCTTGCTGGTCTTCAAATTTGCCTTTAAAATTGCTTTTGATAGAAGATACGGCCTGCCTAAGTTCTTCGGGGCTGAGTTCACTTGAAACGTCCTTTAAGAGTTTGTCAAAAGTCGGAGAAATCTCTTCAGTCGCCGATACTGTTTCGAGCGACGCCATCTTAACCAACCGTCAATGTCGTGACATGTGTTACACGAGGCAATAAATTTATTCGGAGGCATAATATCGGAAATTGTTTATGAAATAATAACGCCATCCTATTTTGACATGTACATAGTTGTTTTCCTTTCTGAACCTACCCGGCACTTCAGCTGGATAGGAAGATCTGAAAGCCTGGTCATCATCCACTTGATTAATTAACTGATAAAAATATATTCCCGCGAGACACGCGACATTTTAAAGACTTCTGTACTGTATCTCTGTTATTAGCCTGCTAACGCAGACGTATTTCCGGCTGTTACTGGTTCGCACTGGCTACTCTGTTATCTGAGAATTATCAACAATTCATTCTATATGTGACTTCAGCGTTAATCGATCGACGATCAGACTGGGTTTTGAAGTGTTCAAACGCTTTGGTCGATTTTAAACTAGTGTTCTCAGCGGCACAAACCTGACTAGTAATCTTTTCCGTAACTTGTGAAATACGTGCTCCCTAACCGCATGAGCCGTTTACCACTTGTTTCATGACAAATTCTCAGCAATGGGGAAGGTTCTTTTTGTTTGTTTTATTAGCAGACTGGGTTTGTTATTTGAACCTTAATTGAGGCCCTGATCATGACACAATAAATATGATAAACTAGCCGCAGTGCTATTAGTGCTAATCATTTTGCAAAGTTTTCCCTCAAATGTTATAGTGGACTGGATCTGACCATCAGATTAGGCTCTCATTTCTATTCTTCTTTGCTGTCTTCGACAAAACTATTATGTTAAGGCTTTGCTGTTGGAAACCTCCTCGCTTCTCGGAGCAGATAATACCCGTGAATAAATATTCGAACATACTTTCACGGCAAATGTATTGCATTGTTCATTCATCTGTCTCGCGAATTAGCGCCAACTGATTGTCGGTTGTGTGACCTGCAGGCTGCGTGACTCTCTCTCACAGTACGTCACTCTTTCTTTCCCCTTTCTCCATCCCAGGCATTCTCTCCTACACTTCACGACAAATTAAACGTTGATTTCTTTTTAAACTGATATATAGTTTGGAAAATCACTGATCAAGGGTAATAAGGAAATCACTTTTCACAAGAAAAAACAACAACCGTCAAGCAGTTTCACAATTCAAGGGGAGAGAAAAAGGTTATCAGCCCGATTTTGCATACGCTCAACCAACGCTTGTTCGCGTTTCAATGGTTTTCTTAAAGTTTTGTTTCTACGAACTGAAAACGACTTCTGCGAGAACAAGTTTAAAAGAAAAAAACGTGGACTAAATCAGAAGCTGGTTGACTAGGAAGAAAACAGTTATTTAATTTACTATGCATGCGCGACTTAATTTTTCAGTGATTGTATTAACTTTTGGCTTGAAAGTACAAGAGCACAATATAAAAGGAAGATGTTCATGAGAAATAGCAGTTTTGGCGGGATTGTGTCTGGGCAGTGTGTGTGATGGTTGTCCCGATTGCACCATTCCTCAATTCCCGAGGAAAATAAACCTCCACGGCAACGACCACGAAAACTGATAAGTGTCTAATCGGCACAATGGCTCTCCTTGTGATCTTTAAATTTTCGTGCATTTCTCTCCGAGAAAACAACAACAACAACAACAGCAATAACATCAGCAACGGAAAATAACCAAATTCTGTCTTACCTGACAATGGAAAGTTCCTTTTTCGAATTAAATGCTGTCTTTAATGCTTAGCTGTTCTCGGGACAATCATTCTGACCGTGACAAACAAGCTCGATTTCCTCGAGCTCGACGTCGGCGCCGTAACCAATGTTCGCTGTTTCTTGGAATTATTAGCGACATCTCAGGTAGAAACAAAAAAAATATACACATTCTTTCTGAGAATAACCTGAAAGATTAAGATTACCGATAATGCGAATAGACTTGTCAATCAGATGTTGCTCCATTCGAAACAATTCCAAGAAATGTATAATGAGCGCAACCCATATTCTAAAATGCTCGTGGCTAAAACACGAGTGCAACTGAAGGAAGCCTGTCAAATTAAGACCGCTTCCTTACCGTGCCGAAACTCGATATGAAGTCTTCCATAATCCTATGTGTGCAACAGTCATCACATCAAATGTGGGCAACATCTTGAAAAAAGAGACTTAAACAAAGTTATGGATAAAATCGTTGAAAAACGAAGCTAACAAATTTAAAGTTAAGAAGAAAAGATTGCACAAAAGTAACTCATGAGAGTACTCCTTTAAACGCGGAACAAAAGACGTTCCTAATGTTCGCCTCTGTGAAAAGATCAGGCCCGTGGACAAATGTTCGAGCATATTTTCACACCAAATGGAGGCTATAAGGGCCAAACAGTAAACGTAAACATTTCCAGTTTTCGGGTTGCGTGACCTTCTTGCGTGATTTTCTCGAATTGTCCCTCCTTTACACTTCACGACGTTTTCCCGGTTTTATTTATTTATTTTTATCATTATTTTTATTTTCTAAAAGAGCAGGTCTCGGTAGGATAAAATAATAATAATAATGATAACGATAACGATAACGATAATAATAATAATAATAATAATAATAGTAATAATAATAATAAAACTTTATTGTAATAATAATAATAATAATAATATAAATAATAATAATAATAATAATAATAATAATAACAATAACAATAATAATAATAACGATAACAATAAACAGATAACGAAACAAAGCTATCGACTGTAGCAAGATAACATCCCTTAACTATTACATCAGCACTGTGCATATACAACTTATAAACTTAACTTTTCAGTGACGGTTGAAACTTTGGACTTGAAAGTATAAGAGTTTAATAAAGGAGGGTGTTTCATGAGCAATAACGGATAACCTACGCGGTACGTTTGAGCTGCAATTGAGGGCTGGGGAGTTTGCACCATTCCTCAGTTCATGAAGAAAATAAGCTTCGACGTAATGACAGCAAGAGAGTTGCTAAGCAAAAAGTTTAAATCGCGAGTAATATTCTTCGTACGTTGTTTCTTGGAATTATTAGCGAGTCGACATCCGGTGGAAACAATGGATCACTTTTCTTGACGCTAATGTGAGTTTAAGATTACCGATCACGCGATTCCAGCTGTCAATCAGCTGTGGCTCCTTTCAAAACAATTCTAAGAAATGCGCTGCATCGAAAACGAAATCGGAGAAATTGCTGCAGCCCACAGTCTAAAATTGTTAAAGCTTTTCGAAGAGAGCAGCGGAAAAAAACACAACCGAAACCACTTACATGAAACAAGAAGAAGAAAACTGATTACGTAGTGCTGCAATGTACTGCACTGGGCTATGTGGTCGACAGTCATCGCATCAATATGGCCATCATTTCAGAGAACCTTACGCGGAATAACATCGATTAAAAGTGAGGACACCAAATTCCAGCCTTCTAGAAGGTTATTTTCAAACTTAAGATCGAAAGCTCACACATCTGAAACTCAGGATAGATATCCTTTTTAATTTGAACCTTGAAAAATAAGACAACTGTGTTATCATTTTGATAAGCAATATCAGTTTTATACTTCGCATAAATTACTTTCATTGTCATAGCACATGTCCTGACATCGTTGTCTGAGATGGCGTCGCTCGAAACAGTTTCGGCGACTGATGAGATTTCTTCCAATCTTGACGAACTTTTTAAAGACGTTTCAAGTGAACTAAGCCCCGACGACGTTAAAAAAGCCGTATCATTAATCAAATGCAATTTCAAGGGCAAATTTCAGGATCAAGAAGAGCAAAATTTGTATTCATGTCTGTGTTTACTTGCTAATCAAGGCCTCGTGTCGGAGAACAATCTTACTTTGTTAGAGTTTCTATCTCCTAAAACAACCAAAAAAGAGAGATCCAAGAACGGATTCAAAGATTCAAATCAACCTGCCAGCGAGAGACAAAGGAAGAATTGACTGGGAGAGTCAACGACCTGAAGAAAGTTACGACTAAGCTAACAACGGGAAATTCGCGTGTTGTCAACTTGTACGGATCCAGTGGTGTAGGCAAGACAACGCTTGCTATGGAAACTTTATCAAAGTGGTCAGGGAGGAAATTCAAAGTTGACTTCAGAGGAATAAATGAGATGAAAAGCGTTCATTTTCACGTTCTGAACGAATTAATGGGATCGAAGCAAACGGTCTTAGCCTACGAAGCAAATCCAGTCATTGCTCAAATGGAACAACTGAAGCGAGACAGCCAAAGCGACATTTTGTTACTTCTGGACAATGTTGATCAATTTGCGGAAGGAAATGGAGACGCTGCTGACCTAAACGCTAAATTCGTGACATTTCTCCGGAGACTACTCGGCTCTAAGACCGACGGAGAAAAATCAAATTTGAAGATTTTGCTGACTTCGAGAACTACACTTAGTCACGGTGACACTCTCGATGTCGATAATTGCGAGGTTAAAGCTCTGAATAACGCTTTCTCGCGTACGCTCCTTGAGACCCTTGGAAATCGTTGCCTCGAGGGAGATCAAAGAGAGAAATTGCTACAAATGTGTCACGGGAATCCCCTCTTCTTGAACGGGATAGCCGCTATCTTAAGGCAGACAGATATAGATGATAAAAAGCTGCTTGAAACCATAGAGCAAGAGATAGCGTCAGAGCTTTCAGAAACAGGATTACCGATTTCACCGAAGGCGACACAGGTCAAGCAGGAAAGAGAAATATTTGACTACAAGAGAGAAGGGATTGAAAAAGATCAAGCAAACTGCTTGAGAAAAATGTTTTTCTTCCTGCCGAGTAAAAGATTAAAAGAGAGTGCCGTGTCTCTTTCGCTATTTTGTCGTTCTTTTTCCGCTGAAGCAGCTGCTACTGTTCTCGGGGTGGATTCTACAGAGGCTGTTATGCAGCTGGAGGGTTTGCGAAACAGCAAAGTTGTATCGATTGATCCAGAAGCGAAGGTCCTTTCCTACGACATTCATCCTTTGATGCGAAAATTTCTAAGGAGTATCGGTAGCAGCAATCATTATATCATAGCCTACCAGAAAGCAAGGGACCGCTTTTGTGACTTTTTCGTGTCCCAAATGAAGGATCTTTCAGCTCTTTTAGACAAGGACTACATCCAAGCTTTCAACAGATTCGATCTCAACAAACCTAACTTTGAGCTTGCCTTGAACATCTCACTGAAATCAGACCATCTACTTATTCCAGAGGAACACCATGAAATCATTATGATTTGTTATCTTTTTGACACCATGCTTGATGAGAAACAGAAAAGGAACATTTTCCGCTCTTGGGCTGAAAAGATGGAGGATGACGGAAAGAAAGGTAAGAGCAGTAGTAATGATCGAATATTACAAGTAAGTTAGTAAATAAAGAAAGAAAATAAGTAAATAAATCAGTCAATAAATAAATGTATTTTCTCCTTTATTGCTCCTGCGTTCTACAATGGTGGACGAACGGATGGATAGATAGAAAACTTAAATTAACCATGCTAATTTTGATCGGAAAAATTACAGTGCGTTGCACTTTTGTTTTTCCCAAAAGCCGTGGACCACAATAATTCGACTAAGGCCCGGTTGAAACGTCGAATTTTTCATGCGCCGAACCTAATACCTATTGGGGTCGACCCGAATAATTAATTTCGGCAGTATGCTTCATACGTCGAACTTGTCATGTACCGAACTCAATATCCGCCAAGAGGAAACTATTCAATTTTGTAACTATGTTTTGAAGAAACGTACTTCAATGCTTCGGTGAAAATTCTTCAGTTTTGATCAGTTTTGTAACTCCTGGCCTTGTTTTTAAATGTTTTGTTTTGTTTTAGGTGTATATTCATCAATAAGACGGGAAAAAAGCATGTGAAATGTTTCCAGTAACTGGCTATATTTTTTTGCGGTGGCGCCATTTCATGCATGACTGCCTTTTTGATAGCTCACTAGCCGATCACAAAGTCTCTTATATCAGCCAATACATTAGCGTAACTTATGCATTAGATTCGGTACATGAGAAGACCGACGTATGAGCCGAAGCCGATCTTTTGCCGTTCTATCCGACAAGCCCATTCAGATAGATCGGTACAGTCGACCCGAATACAAATCTGCCGATCCTATTGATTCATAAGTCGAACTTCTCATGTACTTAATAGCAACATTAGGTTCGGTACATGAAAACTTCGAGATATGTACCGGGCATAAGCTCTTAAGATCTATGCAAATTATTATCAATATAGTAAATATGATTATTTAACAAATAAAGAAGCCTAAGCCATGTATTACACTATGATAAAACACGATGGTCATTTGAGACTGACACGAGGGAAATGTAGAAAACACGAGCCGCAGGCGAGTGTTTCCTACATTTCTGGAGTGTTCTCAAATGACCGGAGTGTTTTATCACAGTGTAATACAGGGCTTAGGCTTCTTCATTTGCTTTAAAATATAGAATTTACAACGCGCAAAACAATATAACACGCTTTTTCTATGTTTTATACTCTGATAAAACATGGGTTTTTTACCAATCAAAGCGCACGCAGGGTCCTATGTTTTAAATTGAATTATAACATAGATTAGACCCTGTGCGCGCTCTGATTGGTCAAAAACCTATGTTTTATCAGAGTATAAAACATAGAAAAAGCGTGTTTTATTGTTTTGCGCGCGTAAAATCTATATCATAAAGCAAATGAAGAAGCCTAAGCCGTATATTACACTGGGATAAAACACTCCAGTCATTTGAGAACACTCGAGAAATGTAGAAAACACTCGCCTGCGGCTCGTGCTTTCTACGTTTCCCTCGTGTTCTCAAATGCCTGTCGTGTTTTATCACAGTGTAATACACGGCTTAGGCTTCTTTATTTGTTAAATAATTTTAATATTCGTAAAATATTTATAAAAAGATTTTTATAGTATTTAATGAATAACCACAGGTTTATTAGTTGTAAAACTATAAAGTGTAGCAAAGAAACGATCTTGCAAGTATGTTGTATATACTAAACGTTGATAGAGAGGTTGAGAGATTCCAATTTACATTTCAAAGCTCCCATGGATTTTTCATATTCCCGTGATTTCTACTGGTTATGCACTCCAGACTTTCGCTCCAGTCTAAACAAAGCAATTCCCGAAGCAAGTTTTAATTACCTTCCGACTTGAGATCCTAAGATTATAAACTGATTTCGCCATAATTCTCTAAACGATTTCTTCTAAATACTGTGGGGCCATACCATTTATAATGTTGAACATGGGACCTTTCGCTTGTTTCTCCTTTCTTGAAGATCGGAGCAGCTGAGTTTACTTATTAATTCGTTAATACGCATCCGGAAATCAGAATGCACCTACTCAATGTGCAGCACGATTTTGCCATGTTTAAAGGTTGCAACTGAGATGAACGTCCTTTGATGTGGGTGAGTTGGTGGATGGACGAACGAACGGCCTTACGGACGGACGGTCTTACGGATGGACGGACACACGGACGGACGGTGGTCCAAATGCAAAAGCTTTTCCGGAATTAACAGCTCTCTTTGGGTGCTGCAGATAAACTACTAGTTTCACGTTAAAATTGTTCATAATAATGCAATTTTATGTTTTACTGTTTTATTATTATTATTATTATTATTATTATTATTGTTGTTGTTGTTGTTGTTACAGTTGTTATTATTATTGTTGTTGTTATTGTTATTATTATTATTATTATTATTATTATTATTATTTCTTTTTTTTTTACCCGCAGGCTCTTTACTTCGAGCAGAATTAAAATGCCAAGAAGCTTGGCAGGTTCTTAGGCTTGAAGGATGGAAGCGAGCTTTCGAGGTACTAAAGAAGGCAGATGAGATACTGAAAACAGTACAGAAAGAAGTCAACCAAAGTGAATCCTTCAGGCTTACCCGGAGCTCTTACCTCTTTGTCGAAGGTGAGATGTACTGGAGAGCTGGAAATTTGGGAAGGGCCCTGACAGTCTTGCATCAGTCGCTTAAGATAATGGAAGATATACTGTCGAACCACACAAGCATCACCAGATGCCTGAACGCCATCGGAAACTGTCACTGCAACCTGGGCGAAGCAGATGAGGCGATAAAGTACTATACGAGAGCTTATGAGATGAGGAAGGAGCTCTCTGGCTCTATGAATCACTTTGATATGCCACTTTTCAAAGGTCAGATTGGTACAGCCTATGAAGAAAAAGGTCGGATCTGTCGGAAAGCGGGACAGGAAGAGGAAGCTAGCAGGCACTTTCGCGACGCCATCAAATGCTATCAAGAGGCCCTAGAGCTCGCGAGAGAACTCAAAGTCCCGGGGATGTTAAACACGGCGATATACAGCAGAAACATTGCCAACGCGCACGCATGGCTAGGAGAGGACAAGGAAGCCTACCAACCTGCAAAGAACGGTTATAATATTAGAAAGGACATTCTAGGAAACCATCCTTGGACTGCACGGAGTGCTTTCCAAATGGCAGAGATTTGTCGACGTTTAAAGAACTATGATGAAGCAATGAAGTTTTACGAAGACGCCTGGGAGATTGAAAAATCTCTGGGACAGGGAAACCACAGTGGGGTTATGGTTAGGATCGTTGAAAGCTACGAGGGGATGCTTGCAGGTGTCAGAAAGGCTGAATTTCAGAAGGAAACGTTGGAGTTTTACCTACGTTACTGGAGCGAAGAAAAAAAATTCGAACGATTCGAGTTCTCATCGACCAACAAGCAAGTCATTGATTCAATAAACAAGCGACTCAGTGATTCGGGTGACATGAAGA
>JAHPZR010056286.1:0-25000 GCA_019787425.1 Platygyra sinensis
TTGCAGAATGTCAACCTTCCTCAAGTTATCGAGCATGTAACTGTCGACTTTTCCCTGCATTCGCTGTAAATATTGCTGTGTTTTCCCGCAGCCAAGCTGGCACCAAAAACCGTAACCGCTTTAAAGAAAAACTAAGGCAAAATACAACACAGAGTTTATTTTGTGAATGTGAATTACAACCGCAAAACTTCACATACCTTAAGTTTGCGCTTGTAGTTGTCTGATTTAAAACTGGTCCGCGTAACACGCAAAACTGTTCTAGGGATTCGATAGTTTGCCCTTTCGTTTGATCTTTGCGAGCCACTGCTTGTGTTTTTTTTAATCCTACAGTAATGAATGAAATGCAGCCCGTCCCTTACAATTTTTAATGGGTGATACTGTACCCAACTTCGAATTCGAGGCAGTGAACCCTAATTCTGGCCTTTTATACTCGAAGGGCTACTCGATCGATACTTTGTAGGCCACAGACTGTAGACTTTTTAACAAAATATCGCACACCCATTTCCACTTCCAATAGCTAACCGTAAACAGGCTAACCCGAGTGCTATTTAGGCTATAAACCAGAGCGCTATTTAGGTCTTAATGTAGTCTACAGTCTGCAAATGTTACACACCGCAGATCATCTAAGAAAATCAACCTTGACTAATGTCACGTCATAGCCTCGATACCATTCCCACGGTTCAAGATAGCGGCCTTTGGTGTTCGAGGGTGGTAATTTTTAACGATTTCAAAGACCCACTACAAAAATTCAAGTCGGTGCTGCACAAAATGACAACTATTTTTGAAACGCTGGGTATATGGGCTTTCATATAAGGTAAAATGTTTCTAGACCTTAGTTTCCCTTTAAATTAAGTGAAATTCGGTCCTTGGTGTCCAAGAATGTGCCATTCATGGCTGTAACTGCCACAGCAACAAGAAAGACAAAGGAGACAATTATAACTGTTCTTCGCCTTTCAAAGTTTGTGGAGGTGTCAGAGAGTCCAAATAAAGCCAACATTTCTTTCGGTGTCTAGTACACGATGAAGCAAAACTCATAAAAAGAATAATGATTGTATTTGTTTGTTGTTTGTTAACGTTTTTTTTTTTTGCTGTTTTTTTTTTTATGTTGCCTCTGCAGACCTGTTGCTTGCAAAAGCACTAACCCAAAATTCATATATTTGTCAGGACCTTTGAAAGGTGTTAGTTTTCTTTGTGCATGTTGGTGGGTGAGAAGGGGGCATTAAGGTTGTTTACACAGGCAATTTTGGTTGTGTCGCTGCAGCAAAATTACATCAAGTTTCAAACATGTTCGAAACCCCAGCGAGATCACAGCAACAAATTGCTCTGAAAATCACACATGGTTTACACGTGATTTTGAAGTTGCAACTTAAGCGCAACAAAAATTGCATCGAGTTGCCACGACAAAATCACCCGTGTAAACGGGCCTTTACAGAGGCAATAGTTCTGAAATACATAACCAACAATCGTAGCCCAGGTATACTTATTTTGTTTAAGTAGTTTAAAATTGAGATTACTAAGAGAAAACAATTCAATTACTACAACAGCTCTATTAATGAAGCCCCCCCTACATACCCCCTCCCTCTTTTGCACCACCAATGAAGGTGCACACACACACACACACACATTGAAATTCAGACTTTTAATAAGCATCCCTTCTCAAGTTAAGAAATTCCCCACCTCCAAGCATCTATAAGTTTGTAGGGGTAGACTTTTCAGTGGTGAATTGAAAATTTATAAGCCCACCCTCTATCAATTCCCCTGCTCTTGAGGTAAAAAATTAAACCAGCCAAACACAGATTTTGAGGATAAATTGGCTAGTACAATATGGCAAGAAAGCTGTATTCCGATTTTGGTTCCCAAATGAGGATAACTACATTAATACAAGGATGTCATTGACAAAAACCTGAGTTCCACTTTGCCTGATCATGACTGAAATGAGGGACGCTGTGGCATTCATGTGCATATTTCTAGACGTCAAAAGAGTAGAGCCAGCTACAACAGCAGCAGGTGTCCAGTCACAGCCTTTCTCCTTTACTGTTGCACATGTCATGAGGAAAGAAAAAAAAAGGGGTGCCCTTTCCTTCCATTCTTTGCTTAGCTTTTGTAGAGAAAAGTCCACTTTTACCCAGCAAAGATGGGTTCTTTTTAGAACACAAATCGTTGCACTCCCTGCATAATGCTTCCAAAGTTTTTTTAATCAAACAGTTTTTTCAGGGAAGGACACCGAAATGCAGCATCAGCTATCTGCTTGTAAGTCCCCTTTCTTGCCAAGGCCTTGCCCAGGGTCTGAAGATCCTCACCCAACGTAGCTTTATATTCCTTATCGCAAGCTGGATAAGTCAAAATAACCTTCGATAGAAAAAAAGTACATTTATTATAGCAACGTCTTTATTGAGAATCGGAAAATTTTTTTTTGCTCCGTGACAACGAATCAAGAAACAGTTAGCTAAATAAGATGTACTGCACTTGGCACAGTAAAAAAAATAGTTCACTGACCTGTACTCTAAGGTTTTCAGCGGCATAGGCCACTTGCACTTAGAGGTCATGTGACATCGTTTTTTGAAAATGAAAGTTACATGATTTTGCCTTCGAAACACTATTAGTGGGTCATCTCTTAAACAAAATAATAGTGATTTGGTTTTTCAAACCCGTACCATTTGCTTAAAATGAGAAAGTCCGTAGCTGGTCACGTGACCAAAACTTGATTTTTAAAATTATCAATTACCGTTTTCTGACACAAATTTTGCACTTAAACTTCAAGGAAAATGTTGAAAAGATGATGTGATAACGTTTATAGCACATCTGAAGGTAACTATCAAACATTTAACAAGATATAAACAAAAAGTAGTTTTGGCCGCCATGTTGGAGGGCAAGAGTATGCCCTCCAACATGGCGGCCAATACAAATTATACTAATTTGTTAAAAAATCAAGGTACCATAAAATATCTCCCTTAAATGCGTTTCCTCTCAAATTTCGGGTGCAAGATAATTTTTATGTGTTCTGCCAATTTTTGGCATCAGTAAGATTACAACTCACTGTTTAAGGGAGGCATTGGTCACGTGACCTCTTAGTGCAAGAGGCCTATTGCCTTTAGGTGAGTTTCGTTGTTTGCTTGCCATGTTCTATTCGTCTGAGTTGGCAACACAGGAATATCTTGTCTCGAGCTCGTTCCGGTAGGAAAGAAATTATGGTGCCAAGTGTTTACACAGTTGGGAAATGCGCGCACCACAACTGGAACAGAAGGCCTGACTATTTGATATCCAATAATCTGAACGGCTGGAGTTGCATTCGAAGGAAACAACGTTTTGTTTATCGATTTCATCGTGGATTTGACATTACGGACAGCTTCAAACGACGGCGCCACAGACACTTCTTCTCTTAATCCTCGCTTGATGCGGACTGCGTTCTTCTGTGAAACTTCTTCTCTAAGCTCGTCTTGAAGAGTTTTAAGACTAGACATCATCTTTTCAACCTTTATCAGCCGTGGAAAACATTTCTCTTTGCAAACATACTGCGATCCTTTGCATGTCGGCTGCAACTCTCTCCTCCTAAAATACTGGAAATTGTCCCTCTTAAATCCCACTGCGAACGTCCAAACACAGCTATTCTCTGATTGTTTTCGAGTGATTCGGCACATATTAAACATTTAATCAAACTAGCTTCAGATGAGACCGCTTTCTTTGGAGTAGAAGTTAACATAATAAAACGCTAGACAGAATTGCAGTTACAGGGAAAACCCGCGAAAAGATGTTTCCCTTGTCAACATTTGTACATTTCTTACGAGCGTTATTATTGGCTACTCAAACACAAAAGTCGCGATGACAACAAGAACACGGCTTTGAATCAAGTCCATCAGACGGGGAAGAGAGAGAGCGCGTTACAAAACCGCGAACGACCTGGACCGTCTGAGAATCAGGCTACAGACACTGTGGCACTTATGG
The DNA here is from genome assembly GCA_019787425.1 of Platygyra sinensis. NCBI lineage: Eukaryota > Metazoa > Cnidaria > Anthozoa > Scleractinia > Merulinidae > Platygyra > Platygyra sinensis. The sequence continues at coordinate 3,943 of JAHPZR010056286.1, forward strand.
AAACCGGAAATAAATTTAATCAGTCTTTGAGGGGTCTCATTCACCGATGTAAGATATAAATAATATCAGTAAAGTTAAAACGCTTCTCGGTTGTATTAATTGATATCACTGTGTATTTTGAACTGGTTTATTGTTAACACGGTACCAACGGTGGCAACCTAAGAAGAACGTGCTATTCCGAGACACGACGTGACTATTTGATAATTAAATTAGTAACTGTTTATGGATGATATGAAAATTTGCCTCTTAAATGAAACAAAATCATTCCTCTTCCATATTTTTCATAACTTAATAACATTAGTTCATTTTCTTCAGCAGGAAAAAAGCCAGCAATTTTTTCCTTTGTTTGTTTTTGGGAAAACAAGGGTATCATGTTACAAACTTCGCGAGGAAAACAAAAGTATCAAGTTACAAATGTTGGCGTTGAAAAAATAAAATTATCACGTTTGCTAGTTCAACGTATCAATGAATTAAAAATAAACGAAATTCAACGTAAAACACCACAGTAGAATTTAAAACCTTCTTGAACTAACAAGTTACATACAGGCAGCTGATGACTCAAAATGTACTTACAGTCCAGCATAACACTCTGCACTGTCTGAGATTGTCTCACTAGTTGAACATTTGCTCCAGTTTTATATAGTGCGTTGCAATAAGCATAAGCAGTTCCTGTGTGCACAAATAAACTTATATTCTTGTTCTTTCGTCCCGTGTGATGCAGTGATGCGTGTAAAAGTATTGATCCGGGGACCATTCACTGATCTCGCGATCGGCGCTTTTCCTGTACATTCGTCACGGCAGAAGTTAAATACAGCCGGGAATCGCACCGGAAAACTAAGACAGCTGTTTGCTATTCTCAATCTCATATTTTGCTACAGAGAAAAGCAAAACGGATTATTATAGCTTGTCATCGACTATAACTTTGTTTTGCTGTTCTGAGGTGGATCTCCCAAGGAAACAGAAGAAAGTCCAGCGTTCAGTGAAGAAAACGTGACGGCTAATCACCTTTCGGAGCTATTCCTGTACAGCGGTTAAATACAGGAATCACTCCGAGGCCAACTCGCGTTTGAAAGGAATCGAGACAGCAACAAGGACGATTCTGTCTCCTATCCACGCAAACAATTCATTTCCAGCGATGTAAGTAGACGGATTTGCCTTCCTTAATTGCTTTTCAAATTACTTATGCACATGTGAACGATTATCGCGATTTTGGCGGCAATAAACAGAACAAACGGCTTATAAAGCTAACTAGTGAGACAATCTCAAATAGTGCAGAGTGTTATGCTGGACTGTAAGTACATTTTTGAGTCATCAGCTTGTTAGTTCAAGGCCCAAAATAACTTACAATTACTGTTCGACAAGAAGGCTTTAAATTTTACTGTGGTGTTTTACGTTGAATTTCGTTTATTTTTAATTCATTGATACGTTGAACTAGCAAACGTGATAATTTTATTTTTTCAACGCCAACATTTGTAACTTGATACTTTTGTTTTCCTCGCAAAGTTTGTAACATGATTGATACCCTTGTTTTCCCAAAAACATACAAAGGAAAATATGCTGGCTCTTTTCCTCCTGGAGAAAAATTAACTAATGTTATTAACTCATGAAAAAAAATGGAAGAGGGATGATTTTGTTTCATTCAAGAGGCAAATTTTCATATCATCCATAAACAGTTACTAATTTAATTATCAAATAGTCACGTCGTGTCTCGGAATAGCACGTTCTTATTAGGTTGCCACCGTTGGTACCGTGTTAATAATAAACTAGTTCAAAATACACAATGATATCGATTGAGACAACCGAGAAGCGTTTTAACTTAACCGATATTATTTATATCTTACATCGGTGAATGAGTCCCCTCAAAGACTGACTAAATTTATTTCCGGTTTCCATAAGTGCCACAGTGTCTGCAGCAATGTTTGAGAAGTTTCTTTTGTCACAGCATTACTACCGGGTAGTTTTAATGTCGCTAACTCGGAAATGTTTAGGGTGAATACATTTGTGAACTTCTTGTTCTCTTTCATGGAAGGAGAAAATAAACAGGCGGCTGAGGAGATCCCTCTTTAAAGCTTAGCAAACACGAAATAGTTTGAAAATATGAAAGTACTGCCGCACTTGCATTAATGACCGTTTGAAAATAGCACACGACATTTTTTTAACCGAGCTAGGGATGATTCCAAACGATACGCTGTCACAAAAGCGTTCTTTGCACTAAAAAGGAAAACTGACGCATGAACTCTGAACTCGAGAACGGATTGTATCATGCTGACAGTGCTAGAGCGCATGCGTCTGACATGTTGTGTTCTACCACAAGGAAAAGCAAGTGTAATAGTAATATACTGTATGAAATGTATCGTTACCCAACACTAATGCTTATCAACCTGATTCTGTTCTTAAGAGCGGAATAGTACCACAAGGATAACAAGAGAATATTGGAATCATATATAGTTTTCTGATGTTACGAAAGAAGTGATGTAAGTGTGGTACGTTTTACGTAGCAATCAAAGGCACCTACCCCACCCGCCCAAACCAAGGCTAATTAAATAATTGAAATTATTAATGGTAATTGAACTGAGTGGAGTGCAATTTGGTCTGAAATCACACGCGTGATTTCAAAATCGAACGAGCGCGCAGCGCGAGTTCGATTTGAAATCACAAGTATGATTTCAGGCCAAAATTGCACGACACGAAGTTCAATTACCACTTTATTAAGTCCATTTTGAAATCGCGCAATTTTATGGCCTTAAAGTTTAGATTTTGATGCAGTGCTCGAAGCCGAGCCGCGCCGGTTTGTTAGAAATAGCAGAACCGGAAATGCTTTGACATTCATTTAGTATGCAAAACGATGTCATGTGCGTTTTACTGTCCCATTCTCATTGGCTGAGAAAAAGGTGCGATTTAGAGCAAAAAATAGTGCGATTCGTGAATAAATCGCACCCCTGAGAGCCAATCAGATTGCAAGGATAACCAGTGATTTCAAAATGGATTTAATTAATTAAACAAAGATTAAAGTTTACACCTTATGGCCTTAGTGACATAGTGCTTTAGCGGCGTCAACCCCCAAACCATCCCAATAGTGCACTCTGCACTAAAAATAAATACACGCAACCTTTGAGAGATCATGTGAAGTGAAAAGTGTCACTTTTAGAGTCAAGCATTAACTTATTAACTAATTACTATTTTTATCATCCAATTACAGGTCGGAGCCATTCCTGTATTTAGCCGCTAGTAAACTCTTCTCCGTCCGCCATTACACCATGCCATGTGCTCATCAGTAAAATCTTCGTGCATGCGTATTAATTAAAGAATTGCAAACTGTGGCTGAACGAAAAAAAAAACGAAGCCGAAATTTCAGTTCGGGAGTTTCCTTTGGAAAGCCCGAGTAATAACATCATACTCTAAAGGACTATTCAATATAACACTACTCAGCCTCAAAATTCCACGGCGAAAGAATCCAACGCTATCTCTGAGATCCAGAGCACATTGAAAGAAAGACCAAAGTCTACATTGCCTGCTCACGTGCTCACATGTTTGTCACATGTATTGTCACAAGTCTCCCTTATGATACCAGTTTACTGGCCGTGACCATAGTTAATAACTTTGCCGTGACATGCCCCTGCAAAAATTAAGCGGGGGTGGCCATTTTTGTGCCCTTACATAAATGTGGGTTTTCCAGACTACAACTTACACAGGGCAACTATCTCCATAGTCACGCAACAAAATTAGGCTTGCGTTCCACTTCGTCGAACGCAAAAAAATCACGAATACCGGTTAATAATTTAGGTTCGTCACGGGTCGCGCAAAACCTTCAGTTCACGGCTCACGGAGAATAATTCCCAAAATTCACGTTTCACGGAAAATAAAATCAACTAATCACGCATCACGAGAATACCCATGTATGACCCTCCTTAAAGAAACGCACCTTGTTTCTGGATATTGTAGTGTTTTCAGGGTCGGTGAAACATCCGGATTTAACAAAAAGAGAGCACGCAAACTTGACCATGTGCTTTCTAATCACCCATAATACCTTGCGACCGTACACGATTACATCATAGATACTACAGATATAATTTTACGTACCGTAGCGATACAGATTCTTTCACCTGCTTGCAAAAACCCAGCGAAAATTCTTGGGTTGCACGTGATGTCATCATTTTAAAGAGCCACCAAAGCAACCTCGTTCCCAGGGTCTTGGCGAAGTAGAGAGAGGACCCTGGGAACGAGGTTGCCACCAAAGTTATTAGGGAGCTTAAGCAAGCGCGTTTTTTGAGACGCAGACGACAACCGGAAGAGAACATTTCGCGTGCTAGGACCGCCTTGTCTCCCAGATTTTATACTACTTGTCCTCTAATAGAGAACAGATACTTAGCAATGTGCATTGCCGGATTTCATACGTCGGGGGCCTGGGTACAATCGGTGTATTATGGGATTAACAACACAAGACCCATATATTCAGAAAGAGCACACCGAGCTTTACAAAATCTTTAAGTTTCGTGTTAATTGGGCCATTATTGAACAAGATACAGCCATTCAAAAACTTTAAAATTTGCAAAGAAATGTATGGCTTTCTGGACAAGTGTCCGGAAAATGTATGGATTTCCGGACAAGTGTCCGGCAATCCATACATTTGTTACTAAATTTTTACGTTTTTGAATGGCTGTATCTTGTTCAATATTGGCGCAATTTACACGAAACTTAAGGATTTTGTAAAGCTCGGTGTGCTCTTTCTGAATATATGGGTCTTGTGTTGTTAATCCCATAATACACCGATTGTACCCAGGCCCTCACGGTATGAAATCCGGCAATGTGGTTGTGCGAGGGCAAGTTAACAGTGAAAAGAGCTCACTTCCGGTTAAATGGTTTTGGAATTATTTTTTTAATTGCGTGACGGTGCAACCCGAGAATTGGTTGAAAGGCGACAAAAGTGTCATCACCTTGACAACGGCTGATCATGATTGCGTTCAGGTGCGTTTGCTGCTTTTAACAGTTGTCATCCCTGACACATGCCGTGATTCGTAATGGAGCGGTTGTTTGTTGTGGTAGTGGGACGATTTCGCTTCTTCACTCCTTCGCTCCTTCGCTCCTTCGCTCTCCTTCACTGATCCGTCACTTCAACGTCAATTTCTCCGTCACCTCATTATCCCCCTAGACATTTGGAAACAAACCCTCCCCGTGGGGGGGGAGGGTGAATTCCCCTAAGAAAAGGCCAAGGGATGCTCGTGGGAAAATTTGAATTTAATCTCTAAAGGAGACTAATATGGATGCTGCTCGAGCTTCGATTATACCTATAACAGATGGCCACTTAAAACGGGATAGGTCTATTACTAAACCACTGTTCAAGAAAGGATCCTGCGCGCATTTTAGACCCGACTCGTATACTCAAGAAATCAGCGGAAATTAAGCCTGAAAACAGAAATTAAATGAGAGCGTTTCTTTTATGAAACAAAGCTTCTTCGCCTCAATATGACAACTGCGAAGTTTTGAAATGCGAAGAGGAGCTGACCAGCGAACTTAGCAAGCTTTACTCGCAACAGTGAGAGAAAAGAGAATCCAGGTTAAGCGAAACCAGCGTCTGGCATTTTCTGTCGAGTTAAAGTCTTAATTAATGCACAGAGTTGTAGGCGGACCAACTTTTTTATCCATCGCACTGAGGAAGATGGCTTTGTCAGATTGCAACTGAATCCTCCAGAACTGGATGACTGCAAAACTTTTCAAGATTGTTTGGACCCCGATGGTTTTCTCTCCCCGAATCTTCTTCGCTTCCAGCTTTAACTAACAATGAAAAACGCTCTTAACATAGAACAAGGGATCGATGAGTCTCCCAGCGATGTTGTTAAAGTGGATGTATTCTGCGAAGGCTCCAGTATAGTTCTGCAAATAAATAGTTACTGAAATTGAAGGATTAATGTCTCTTCTGCTACACAACGAACGGAGGTCGGGTGTGGTTGAAATGCAAAAGAGACAAGACACCAGTGGGCTGGCCCCGAAGCGCAGGCGGGGACCCGGCTAAGGGATTGGTGCTTGGACGGTTGCTATCGAAACCGACGCCAAACTGGCGAGCTAGAATAGCCCACTGCAGAAACGTGAGAGGACTGGGCGAGTCTCCTATATATTGATTGGATGGAAAATCAAAACATTTCAACTGAAATTCTACTGAATGATAAGCTATGCAGCCAAGTTAAAGAGTTTTTAGTGGAAAATTATGCCTTGCAAAAGAGGCAAAATTCCATACAAACCCTTGTAATTTTGTGGCTTATCTACCCAATCCATACAAACTCTCTATTTTAGGTGGCATTTGAAGAGCTACCAATTTGCCATTTTCCTCCTCTAAACACCTCTATTCTTGGTTAAAACTCTCAAATTGAGTTGTTTTTTCATTTGAATATCTTAGTTTTTCAAACAAACGGAAAACAACCATACTCTTTCCCAGGCCTCTCACGTTTCTGCAATGGCCTATAGAGGAAGGTTCCCAGCAGCGCGAGGAGTGGAGAACCTGCTGCCTCACCCTTTACTCTCACGGCTAATAGCAAGCGAGTGAGTGGAAAGTTAAGCGGACTCAAGGGTAAACTATAAACACAGTCAAATGGACAAAACATCGCCAACTGTGAAGCTGCCTGGCGAAGAGTAACTTTAAGGGAACGCACGTAATCAGTAGCTGGACCGGCGGCCTAGAGTTCTGAGTAAGAACTGACCGTGACCCGAATCAGAGTGCAGTGAACGAACGGCGCACCAATAGCTCTTCAGGGTGCGATAGGAGACTGATGAGGCCAGCTGTACCACGAATTTTTCAGCGTTAACTCAGAAAAAGGAAAGGGCCGCCTTCTTGGTAAGAAGGCGGCTTGTGTTCCAAAACCTAGGGGAAACTGTGGGAAAGTTTCACGAAATAAGTTACAAAAGCTACAAAATAGAGCAGTCCGTGTTTTTACCTACTCAAACTCAAACTTCCTTGCAACTTAAGGGAAGCAGAGTTCCTGGGGCAATTTAGCGGCCTTCTCAAGGAACAACAGTAACGCACGGCATTTGCGGAAAGCGGTTTTTTAGTTAATGATTGTTTTATAAATTGATTGGGTATTAGGTATTAGGTTTTACGCATTATTTATTAGATGTATTTTTACCTGTCGAAATTTTACCTTGGATAAATAAAGATTATGTATGCATGGAAGAATGTATGCATATAACTTGCGTCAAAGCCTAAAGACACTTCACTTACTGATACTGTGTACATGAGTTGTTCTTTCGTGTCTCTAAAGAAACCTTTGTTACTTTTTGCAGGTGCTTCAGTTCATGGTTATAGGTTCAAATTACCCTGTTGCAGGATATCAACTTCCCTGAAGGACCTTCAAGAAGACATTCAAATACCTAACAATGGCATTTTCTCCAGAACAACTGAACTTTTTCAAGTTTTCGTCTGTTGTGCTCGATGAGTTCCCAGTCACCTTGCGTACCGTTTTTGTCTTCATGTGGGACAACTTCGTTGCTACTACGACTACTACACCTAGCGTCCCAAAGTGGGACGACTCTATAACGGTTCATAACATTCTCCTCACAAACGAGGGTGGTCCAAAGAAAGCATCAACGCTGAACAAATCCTACAAGGAGTGGGACTGTACAGCTTTTTTCAAAGCCACTCTCTTTGCTCAGACGTTTGCCATCCCAGACGGGACTGGAGGTGTTAGCACGTTGGACAGGCTTTACGTGAGACCACTTGGTTTATCAGCCGGGACGTTTCATTCCTCTGTTAGGAGTGCCACCGGAAACCATGCTGAGACATGCGCATTAGCTTTGGATCAACTTCGCAAACTGCGAAATACACTTTGCCACCAGAATAGTACACGAGAGATTGACAAGGTCACATTTGCTCATTACTTATCGTTGGCAAAAGATGCCTTTACTGCTTTAGGAAAAAACACCTCCAGGATAGATGAGATTGGAAAGCTGGCTGAAGACGACTTCCCCACTACAAGGCTTAAACAATTGGAAGAAGATTTGAAGAGGGAAAAGGATGCTGCAATAACGTTCAAACAGATCGACGATCACCTTATCAAGATCGCGTCAAAATTGGAGGACGTCGTGTTAGACGTGAAAGATGTCAAAACTAGAGCATCTGGTGTCAAAGACCAGTTGGATGATATCGGGTCAGACCTAAAAGAATTAAAGGCAGACTTTGCCCACAAACAACAAGCAATGCATTTGGAAGGTTCAAAAGGTATACTTTTTTTTTTCTTATCTTTGTTTTAGCGTTTAGGAACAATTTCGACTTATATACAATATCTTAGTAAGTTAGAGCTCCTAATATCCTAGTTGAGAAAATTTGGTTGAAAAACACCAGAATAGGCTCAATACGAAAATCATTCCGAGGAAGAGCACCAAGTTTTAAAAAAAAGTACACTAATGTGTGATACTTTGTACAAATTCCTATCTTTGATGAACAGAAATCGATAATCGACCTTGCATTGGTTTACTTCACTTAGAAGTACAAACTCATTTAAGGACATTGTAACAGATTTTTCTAAATGAATGCGCCCTTGCCCTTGTTTAAGACCTGGGTACCAACTTTCCCCAAGAAGTTACAGCCGTCTATGCGAGATTTTTCTTGAGGGTGCCTGGGTTAATAGAAGATTACACGACCAAATCCGACGACGTCCAAAGAACTTTAAAGATTCGTTACCGTCCCATTTCGTGTTTCCCTGAGCATATCCGATCCTCTCCGTACTCATTGGAGAATCTAGGGAAAGTTGTTGTTTATATGTGTCTGTTTCCCCCTTACCTTGCATTGGTTCAAGTTAAGGCTGTAGTGACTGCAATGACTTATCTAGACATGATAAATTGGCTTCTAAGCGTGGATTGGCCGGAGATTGACGTTTACAATTCGTAGAGGGGAGAACAACGCCTGAGGCTTGAAAGTTTGCAAATATAGAGCCGTTATCTAGCCTTCTTGTTTCCCGTTTCCACAAGAGGAGTTTTCAATTTGAATGCAAAAGTATTTTAAAGTGCCCCTGTGATAAAAAAAATCACTTCCTTTTTTTCTTGAGATTCTGAAAGTGTGTCTGCTTAACACTTGACTGGTAAAATTCTGACCTTTCATTTTTATCCAAAGGCTGTTTACTTTGAGTGTAAGCTTTGGATTCACGATCCGCCATTACTCACGTTCAAACCTGACCGATTTGACCTCAGCGGGTTGGATCCCGGAAAAGTGACGTCAAAGGCTCACCAGCTTAAAATTTCAGCGTGTGAACGCAGCTTATTATGTATGCAAAGTGTGAGTTTAAAAGTGTGAAAGCCCAAAACTCCCGTGCTGCATATTAATTCTGCAGCGTACACACGTAATGCATTCTTAAACTAGTGAGTCTTTGACGTCATTTTCTCCTCGATCCAGCTCTCTCAAGAACTTAAATTTAGTAATGACGGATCATTAAATAGGAAAGTTCAAGTTAAAATAAACAGGTGCCTTTTTAAATCAAAGATTAAAACTTGGGTCACTTAGTGTTTAGTTAACATAGTTTTGAAATCCAAAGAAAAAAAATAATTTATTTTTTGTCACAGGGGTACTTTAAGAGTACTATAACCCCAAATTTATTAGCTTAAAGAGCTTTGTTTCCCTCATAAAATAAGTTTCTATGCAACTGTTGTGTTTTTAAGGTCCATGTTTCCATACTCCTGCATGCCTGATAAGATACCGCACTTTGTTGGTCGCCAAAAAGAGTGTCAAGTGATAATGAATCATTTAACAAATCAAGGTACTCGATTGGTTGATATCTGGGGTCCACCGGGATTTGGCAAGACGGCAGTGGCCATTAATGTGGCACATCTATTGCTAGTGATGGGGATTGCAACCTTCTTTATATCCCTTCGTGGAATGAAAAGTAAAGACGAACTAGTGTCAAAGCTCCTAAGCATATTTGCTGATGCTAGACAGGCGGTTCATGTTTCACCCTCCCACTGGCTCATGCAATGTTTGCAACAGCTGCGGAATCCTTTTGTTTTAGTCCTGGATAATGCTGACGACTTACTGGAATCTGGAGATCCTAAACTGAAAGAAGATGTGCTTCGATTGCAGAAGAGATTCTTACTCAATGCAGTCACATCAAGCTCGTCTTCACTACACGCGAATGTCTAGATTACCTGAGTCATAAGATTCCAGTCCACAATGAGAGAGTTGGTGTCCTGGATGTAGCATCCTCGAAAACTTTAGTGCGGTCCCTATCACCAAATTTCTCAGACGATAATTGCAGTACCATAGTCAGGGTATGTGGACAGGTTCCTCTGGCAGTGCGATTAATGTGTAGCATTATGAGACAGGAACATGTTTCACTTAACGAACTTCTAGAGGAACTGAAGATTTCACCCATTATTGAAGTTCTGAAACACCGAGAGTTTTCCTAACGATGCTTCCCTTAAAGCCATAATTAACAAATCGTTCGAAAGAGTCATTGGCCATGAGAGAGATGCATTCGTTTCGCTGAGAGTCTTCCCTCGCTCGTTGGAATAGAAGAAGCCAGAGCGGTTGCAGATTTAAAGACTCTAAGAAAAACCAAACAGGTCATTCGATCACTGGAAAGAAAATCGCTAGTAACATGTAATGAAGACTTTTCAGCTTGTACAATTCACTCGCTTCTCCGATCATTCATTGATGAAAGAAGAACAACTGACCAAGAGACAGGAGCTACATTCCTCGCAGCTCAGCATCGCTTTTACAGCTATCACATCTCTAATTTTGAAATGGCTAATGAGAAATTTTAACAGGCCAATCTAATGAAGCGTTGGTGGCGTTTCTCGATCAAAGAGATAGTATGATTTTATCTCTCATCAATGGACCAAACGATAAAGAGTTGTACCCAAAGGTCGTGGAAGTATTACCCAAGGCCGAGCTATTTCTCTTTGCTCTATTGCCAGATGAAGAGTCACTGTTCAGGACAATTTATGACACAGCGGTGAAAGAAGCACAGAAAAGGCAAGACGTGAACGATGAAGGCAAGTTGTTGGCGGCCAAATCGTTCAGCCACTGGGGTTGGTTCTCTTCAGATCATCAAACCTGGGATGATTTCTTTCCAGCAGGCCCAACTGACTCTGCTGATTTTTATCCAGCAAAGCTTTTGTGCTATTTTGGAATCTGCCAGTTACTCCTTGGTAAACTGGACGATGGAATATCGTCACTTCAAAATGCAGTGAATTCTCTCAGCAGCAGCTGTGATGAGACAATCCTGAAACAACTGGTCTACGACGCGCTTGCAATCAGTTGCAAGAAGAAGCAGGAACATAAAATGGCATCCTATTTTATGGATCTTAATAGAACTATGGCCAAGTCTAGTTTCAGCATATGTCGGGATTAGTGCTTTAGAAAATATCTTGGGTTCTGTGAAGGATAATGCTTTCTGCTTGACTGTAACTAGCAGTCTAATCCGTTTACTTCTATCGGAAAGGAAAGCACTCAACCTGAGGTTTTTGCGTGCTACGGCAGCCACTTGTAAGTTCATTTATAGTGGAAAACTCGAGTCTTTGTCGCTGGAGCATATTCTGTCTTTTTGGAAGATATCACACCGATAAGGCGGTTAGATGTAAATGAGCTTAAAGAGCAGTTTTCAATCTCGACGAACATGGCGATCGCATTTGAATCATTCTCCAATTTTGCCACAACTTTGATATAGATCCTTCGCGTGTATCGTTGTTCGCCCTTACCCAGATGATTGAGACGGCACTTCCTTATTTGGAAAGCATCAGGGAAGAATTTCAAGAAATTTGCGGTTTGCTTTGGGCGGACCTCAGAAACGCCATGCAGCCACTGAAAGAAGATTTATGGTCAGGTGCAAAGTCATCCGAAGATGATGATGATGTAGATTTCGAAGCTTTGGCAAGAACCTATGATGTTATTGGCAAACTTTGCTACCTTACCAACGACTACGGTGGAGCCATTAAGTCACATCAGTGCGCCGTTAAAATCAGAGAAGAAAACATTGGAGACCACGTCGACACATCAACAAGTCTGACAAGCATTGGAAGTGTGCATTTTGAGATGGGCAATGGAATCGCAGGCATAAAGTCATTTCAAGTGCTTTAGAGCTGAGAGAACAACTGGGTATTCCTAATAACGTTGACACTTCCAAACATTTACCATACCCTTGGAGACAAACATTTCACCCTCGGTAACTACAAGGAAGCAATTGAGGCTCACCTAGAGGCCTTAAAACTGAGAAAGAAATATCTCGGAGAACATTGTCTTACAGGAAAAAGCTTACAAAGGATAGCAGAAGTGTATTACCAAAAAGGAGTTCAGAGTGTCACTAGTTACTGCAATTCACTTGAAAAGGTTCTCTCTGTGGAAAGCTACAAAGAAGCTCTGACGTTTTGTTCAGCAAGCTTTGGCCATGAGACTGGAGTTATTAGGAGAACACATAGATACCGCAGAAAGCTTTCATACACTTGGATGCATTCATTACGAGACTGGTGACATGTCATCAGCTGTGGAAGCGTTCCAGGTAGCCTCAGACATGAGATCAAATCTACTTGGTGATGACCGAGACACAGTCAAAAGCTACAATCACCTTGGATTAGCGAAGTGTGGGAATGGGAGATCACAAAGGAGCTTTGGAATCTTTGCAGAAGGCCTTGCTACTGGAGAGAAAACTATCAATAGGAGATCAGCCCGGCATTGCTGATATCACTAGCAACATAGGACGGGTGTATCACGAGATGGGCGATTACCAGAGTGCTAGAGAACAATTTCAGAATGCTGTTGACTTTATGAGAAGTTACTCGATAAGCATGAAAGAACTGCCACTAGCTACTACGCTCTAGCTTTCACGCATCTTGCAATGGGAAGCTACCCAGAAGCTCTGAATGTTTAAGGCAGGCTTCGACCATGGGACTTGAGGTATTAGGTCAGCATGTACATACAGCGGACAGCTTTCATATGCTGGGAGTGGTTTATCACAAGATAAACGATTTCACTTCGGCCGTTGAGGCATTCCAGACAGCGTCAGACATGAGATCAACTCTACTTGGTGAACACCAATACACAGCCGTAAGCTATCACTGGCTTGGATTCGCGAAGTTTGGCATGGGAGATCACAAAGGAGCTTTGGAATCTTTGCAAAAGTCCTTGCAACTGGGGAGGAAACTTTCAACGGGACATCAGCCCGGTATTGCTGATACCACTGCAACATAGGAGAGGTGCATCACAAGAAGGGTGATTGTCACACCGCTAGAGAACCAATTTCAGAATGCTGTAGACTTTACAAGAATCTACTCGATAATTACAAAAGCATTGCACTAGTTACCACAATCTGGCTGAAGCGCATCTTGCAATGGAAAGGTATCCAGAAGCTCTTGAATGTTTAGGCCTGGCTTCGACCATGAGACTCGAGGCATTAGGTCAGCACATACATACAGCAGAAAGCTTTCATATGCTGGGAGTGCTTTATCACAAAATAAACGATTTCACGTCGGCCGTTGAGGCATTCCAGACATCGTCAGACATGAGATCAGCTCTACTTGGTGATCATCCAGACACAGCCGAAAGCTACCACTAACTTGGGTTATCGCAGGCAGGCACGAGAGAACCTTAAAATCTTTGTAGAAGATGTTGCAACTGAGGGAGGGGGGGGGGGGGACTTTTAACGTGAGATTACCACGACATTTCCGATATCGCTAATGATAACACTACAAAATGGGATTTAACCACTCTGCTCGGGAACAGTTTTAGGCACAAAAGGATCCTAAGGGTCATAAGCACAAAAGCGTTGCCTCCAGTTACCACAATCTAGCCGAGATGCATTTTACCATGAAGAGCTATCCGGAAGCTCTTGAGTGTTTTAAGGAGGCTTCCACCTTGAGGCTTGTGGTATTAGGCGAACACGTGTCCACAGCAAACACCTTTCATCGCCTGGGAGTGGTTTATTGCTGCATGGGTGATTTTACGTCAGCTCTAGACACATTCCAGAAAGCATCATAAACTTAAAATCAAATCTACTTGGTGACCACCCTGACATGACACGGAGCTACCAATGCATTAGGTTAACCCAGATGTACATGGGAGACCTCCAGTGTGCTATGGAATCTTTGCAAAAGGCCTTGATACTAAGGAAGCGTTTACAAGATTTTCGCCAGCGTGGTCGACATCTTTTAAGATGTCGACCAAAAAATGACCTTGGATTTGTGCATCTCAAGATGGGCGATTAACTAGGTGATTAACGTTCCGTGGTAAACACGTAAACACTGCCAATCGTTGTCACAGTCTAGCCTCAACTTATCTTCACTTAAGAAGCTACCCATAAGCTCTTGACGTGTGTCAGCAGGCTTTGAGCATGAGACTATAGGTACTCGGTCACAACGAGCAAACACTAAACAGCTTAGAAACTCTAGAATGCATTCATATTTTAAAAGATGGGAAACATTTGTTCAGCTTAAGAAGAATTTTGCAAAGTATCAGACATTAAATGCGATCGACTATGAAGTGACTGGAAGCTACTGGAAAGATTGGAAGTCCAGCATAACCCAGGTGGTCTCGCGCCTGAAGATGGAATTGTTAACTGAATGATCACCCCGCATTAGTCAAATCCGAAAAACTAATGAGCATTAAATACGGAGCTGTGAATCCAAACAAATTGAAAAGCCCTGACTAAAAAACAATGACATTCGAATGTGACTTGTAGGTATACAACCACCCAGTCCTAATATTAAGGAGGGGAGATGTCTGTACACAGACTACGATCCGTGAGTATCGGAAAGAGAAAGCATTCTTGAAAACGTGAACCGCATGGTGTTGATGTGAAGCCCTCTTCTCAAATCAGCTTGTGCTAACTGGGCAAAACTCAGGTCTTCATGAATCTCGCCTGGTGCCACCTTCTGCTAGTGACACTGATGTTAAAGAAAAGATAGACTCTTTAATTGACCGACTGTTACACTGTTTTGTTCGTAGCCGCCGGGACATGATCTTCTAGACTGTTCTGTCCTAAAAGACACATCTTTACAAATAGTTTACTTAAGTAGTAGTACTGCCAGGAAAAATACTTTTTTTAGCGGAAATTTTTATAGTCTTTAGCCTTTTTCTTGTCCCGTACAAGTAACTGAGTGAGTGACACTTGGGAGCAGAATATTTGAAGAATATTTAAAGTTCCAACAGGCCTTATGCGCGATTACGTCGCATGCTCAAAATTCACCACCAAGCCTCGTTGTGGTGCTATTTTCTCACTAAAACTTCCGTTGCCTTCATTTTTTATTTCATGTGGATATTCTTTTCATCTTTGATACTTTTGGAATTAGGTTATAAAATTTACAATTTGCATCATCAAACTAATTAGCTTGGTGGTGACTTTTCTAGTCTGATGTCATCGTGCATAAGGTCAATGACTTTAAATAAGAACATTTTCGTAACCAAATGGAAAATAGGCCATTGCGAATTAAAATGTGTTCCATTTAGAGGTTCATTTTCATGATAATCACACTCATTTTCATATGAAAGGTTTTGCTCGGGGACTCGTTTTGAAACAGAGGCTCGACTCGAAATGGTCTATTTTTTCAGCAGTTTTAGAGTTGCTTGTATTCGTTTAGTCATCTTTAAAGTCAAAGAGACGTTGATAGGTAACATGATGTTATTGTACTCGTAACAATATTAACAATATTTTGTAAACTTATTTTTTATAGAATAATTAAGCAATAAACGTATCACACTTTCTATGGGTTTTTAGGGGTAATAACCCACTTGGGATGTTTGGGAGAAACACTCGAATAGTTTTGTAAACCACTCACCTGCGGCTCGTGATTACAAGCTTTTCAAGTGTTCTCCCAAACATCCTAAGTGGTTATTTCTCCTATAAACCCATAGAAAGTGTGGTCTATCGCTCTTATATTGGTCTATTGATTTTATATCAATGCGCCGCGCTCTGATTGGTCAATCAGCTATGGTTTATTGTGGCCTGTAAAACTCATGAGAAAAAAGTCGCGCGTCTTCTGAATTATTTTTATAAAAGCAACAGACCACAAGTTTCTATGGTTTATAGGCTGATAAACCACTTGGGATGTTGGTAAAACCCTAGTAGAATAGGCCAATTGCACTAAGAGGTCACGTGGACCAATGCTTCCCTTAAACAGTGAGTTGTTATCTCGCTGTTGCCAAAAATGGACAGAACACATAAAAATTATCTTACACCCGAAATTTGAGAGGAAACGCATTTAAGGGAGATATTTTATGGTATTCGATTTTCAACAAAGTAGTACTGATTTGTATTGGCCGCCATGTTGGAGGGCATACTCTTGCCCTCCAACATGGCGGCCAAAACTACTTTTTGCTTATGTCTCGTTAAATGTTTGATAGTTACGTTCAGATATGCTATAAACGTTACCACATCATCTTTTCAACATTTTTCCTTGAGGTTTAAGTGCAAAATTTGTGTCAGAAAGCGGTAATTCATAATTTTAAAATCAAGTTTGGGTCACGTGACCAGCTACGGACAAATGACGGCAAATGGTGCGGGTTTAAAAAACCAAATCACTATTATTTTGTTTAACAGATGACCCACTAATAGTGTTTCGAAAGCGAAATCATGTAACTTTCATTTTCATAAAAACGATGTCACATGACCTCTTAGTGCAAGTGGCCTATTTGTAAATCACTAGCCGCAGGTGAGTGATTTACGAATTCTTGGAGTGTTCTACCCAACATCCTAAGAACAACGAAATGGAAGACACCTTATGATAAGTTAACAAGAACTGAGTGCTCCATGTCCTGACTGAGTGATTTCATGGTTACTCTTTGCAATTCAACCAACCTTGTAGAAAAAGTAATTATTTTGTGTCAATTTAGATAGGTATTTTTCTCCTAAAATTTAGGTACCAGTACCTAAGGTTATAAGTTTTTACGGGTTTTCTCGTTTCATTTTTGTAGCGGAATGTTATTCTAAGTTCTAAGCACTAAACTCAAAATGTTTCTTACACTTACAGTGGAGCACCCTTTCTGCAAAATGTTTTCAATTACTTTCTCTGCAACTCGCATTAGAAATACTCTACTGCCTTTTATTTTCGCTAGAGGATTTGACTTCGAAAAATTTGATATAGTTTATCGGTTGAAATTTTTGCGGGACAATTTTTGCAAACACATTACTTTCTAAAGAACGACTATTTTTTCTCGCGAAGGAAAAACATCCCAGTTGGGCGGTCCGAATATTTGTTGTCGTATTGATGAGCGTTTGTTTCGAATGTGTCATAACACGAGTCAACAGAATCTGACGCTCGCATTAGGACGGCCTATCAAGCTAAAGTGTTTTATCACAGTGTAATACACGGCTAAGGCTTCATCATTTGCTTGATGATATAGATTTTACGCGCGCAAAACAATGAAGCACGCTATTTCTATGTTTTATACTCTGATAAAACATGGGTTTTTTGGACCAATCAGATCGCGCGCAAGGTCCTATCTATTTTTTTACGTAAAATGCAGAATCCCCTCTCGGCTCGCCCCGCTCGCCGTAGACCACTCTCGGCCAGCTCGCACTAAACACAAAGGGAGCCTGTTCGAGGGCTAAAATAGAAATGTTTTTTCTAACTATACTATACAAGGAGATTTTTACTCAGGATAAGGATACGTTTTTCTGTCTCTAGTAGCGGCAAAATGGAAAACCATAGTTTTTTATCTTTATTTCTGTATGACAGTATTTTTTTAAATCTCCGATTTTTTAAAGCGCGCAAGGTAAATAGAGTAGCAGCAAAATAACATCATAGCTTGCTCTTGAAATGCGGAAGTAATTTTGAAATCCTTTCAATCACTAGCACACAGTTGAACTGAACGTAAGGTTTTTTCATTTTTTTTTTTTACTGAAGAAGGAAAAGTTTACTTATTACATAGTCCCAGTCCTATTATGGAACCTTCTTTTTCCTCATTTTCAGATTAAGTTTTCAAATATTACCAACGATACATATCAATTGAACGAAAACGATTTTACAGAGCAAAAAAAAAATAAGTATGTTGTGGAAGAAACACAGTATTAGAAAGATGGAAGTGCAAGTGACAGACGGCAAGAACTCAAAAATGCCATTGTGAGGAAATTTTGAGTCTTGCAGTATTTTTTAAGGTGACGTTTCTTTGCTTTCATTACAGTTTTCACCTTTCCAGTGAAATATTGTGTAGCGCGTTTATTGCAAGCTCGAGGCAATACCGTATTAAAATACGATATGCCAGCCGGGCGCTATCCGTAGGAGACGATTTAAAGCCAGAAGGTGTCTTTCCAGGAGTGATCTTTGGCGCAAATGAATTCTCTTGCTTGCTGTATAGGCTAAACGAACAACAGTAAATTCATAGCAACCCATTATGCACCAATCAATTCCGGCGGTGCCCATCCCCCCCCCCCCCCCGGGAAGCCGCGGGGCATTTGTTTATGTTGTCAGTCCTGGGGTGGGGCATTAGCGAATTTTATCGCGGCCAAGGAGTTGGGCATTAGCATACCCCGAGGCGATCTCCGGGCATTTGACACTCGTGTTTTCGAAAGATGGATTGAGGTTATCGGGAAGGACGAGGCCTTTGTCAAAGACTGGCTTGTTCGTCAGGGACTAGAAAAACCTGTCGATGTTTTTAAAGGTGTTTTTTTCTCAACTTTTAGATATTTCTTTATTACTCGTAAGCATATAAGGCCATCCCCTTTTTTTTTCTCTGTTTACCGTCGTCCGACCGACCCAGATTTTTGCGTTTTCAAAAAAAAAAAAAAAGTTATGAAGAAGGCAATGGCATATTTGACTGGTTTATCAGCTTAGCTTAGTTTGTCATCGATTGTAAAGCCACACGTATGTTGTGGACTGATTTCTTAGTAAGACTTCTACAACTATAAAATCTCAAGAAATCTTCACTTTAATCTAAAATACAGACGATGTTTTTGCGCTGGGAGTGCTGCGCATAATTTCAGGCGAGATCATCGCGCGCGCAGTAAAAAAAAATGGCGGCTTTTTGTTTACGGTTGGACCTCACCATAGCGAAAATATTTTGTTTACAAACATTGTTTTTGTTATTTAAATGTTGAAAACGTTAAACAAAAGAACTCTTTGTTTTACCAGCCAATAGTTCTCTGGTGGGAATATTAATAACAATAGGTGACGTCACTGATATCTTTGCTATAGAGGTAAATCGCACAAATTCTCAGTGTAGAAAAAGAAACAATCGTCGGAAACATGGATCTAGTAAGCAATCGTGACTATAATCATGGTGCTATTATAAGGATTTATGGCAGGGTTCGTACTCTTTTGAGCTGTTTGAATAGACCTTTTTCGCTTGTACATTTTGTTTTCCCAATACAGATCATGTGATGATACTCAGGAGATTTGATCCTTTGTTTTGTTCATTAAAAAGGGTACATGCAAGCATGAATATGTCTGCATGTACTCCTTTTAATGAACAAGACAAAGGATCAAATCTCCTGAGTATCATCACATGATCTGTATTGGGAAAACAAAATGTACAAGCGAAAAAGGTCTATTCTATGACTTCCCATGACTTTCTCCATGACCTTTTCAAGTTTTCCAAGACCTTAGGATTAGCTGTCAGTTTCAAAAATTCAAACCGTAAACTTGTTTTAGAGCGTTTTTTAACCTTGAACAGTTCAACAGACAAATTCTGGAGTTCACCAAAATGCGTGCCGTTTACGTTGCTTAAGGAGGAAGAAACTACAAGTCTGTTGCTAAGGAAATCTCAAAACCTCCTCTTTTCGGCTCCTAAAGTCCAGTGGACATCAAAGTTTACCGTGTTTTGTTCGATTCACGTGTTTCGAACCACACCCATATTTGGTATGTCACGTGACCACAATAGAAAACGTCGAAAAACTCGGACTGAGTGGATCGTTTTCGAAATATAACAATGCGTTTTGCGAAAACACGGCATTATCTACAACTTGTAGCACGTGTTTGAGGAAATGTACAATATTTCAAAAATTATAGATCTTTATAAGAGGCCATAATAGCACTTAAAAAAGGTTTTGAGATTTCCTTAGCAACAGACTTGTCGTTAAGTTTCTCCCCCCTTAATTAGTGTCGCTATCTTTCATTGTCCTTGCCTTGTGATCCGCAGTAAATAACCCATCAAACAGAATTTTAAATTCCCAAGACTTTCAAGGACCACCATGACCTGAACGAACCCTGTATGGGGTATAAAAGAGGTGCTGGTGCTCCTAAACGAACCTGGGGATGGGATGGGGACCCCTCCTTTTTATTTAAAAATTTAAGTTTCTATAATATAAACAATCAACAGGCAAAGTTTGGCAAAAATCTCGGTGCAGACTCTATTTCAGTGGAATAACCTTAATTACGACGTCGATCTTTTCTTCCTCCATTGTCGTTATGTCGACTTTGTAACCTCGTCTTGTCGTTTCCAGGCTCCGCAGATACTATGCTGAAGTACTGGGTCTCCTAGTTCCAGACTTCTTTTTTTTTCGGCTTTTTTTTCTTTTCCGACCGACAGACCCAAAATCAGAAAACGTATTCGACAGTAAACGAAAAAAAAAGGGGATGGCCTACATATAAGCGAAAAGGTGAATTATATTTTGTTTATCACTGACGTGAACACTGCGCGAACGACTATTTCGCATTTCGCATTCAAAACTAGCCTAACAATTTTTAAATTCATGAAAGTGGAATTAAAATACTGAAGGCCTGCGAATTCAAATGATGCGATCTTCAACACAGATCTTGCGAGCTTAAAATGCGATGCATCATCATTGAACTGATGTCTTGATTCTTTACTGCGTCAAGGTGAAAAACAAAAACTCTAAAAAAAGTATAAAAATTTTGTTAAAAACAAAGAAGAAACAAAATAAAATCAGAATATTAAACTAGCACGTACTGTTATTCTTGAAGTCTTTAATACCAATGCATTAAAATACTGAACAGTTGACCGTTTAATTTATTCACTGGTTAATAAAAAAACTGTAGAAGTGTTGGAAGGCGACGATCCCGGGGGCGGCGCATTTGCCCTCTTTCTTCGTCCCAACCCCGGGGCATTTAGACGGCTAACGTGTCCCCATCCCGGGGAATTTGCCCCAGTGTTCTAAAAAAATTCTAATGCCCGGGGATTAGCCCGGGGGGGATG
>JAHPZR010056286.1:30000-36007 GCA_019787425.1 Platygyra sinensis
TTTAAAGGGGTTTATCACTGATGTCATCATACAAATGAACGCCCCCGTAAAATATGACAACCAAGGTTCGAAAAGTTTATCCCTACAAACTATAATTTACTTGTGGCAGATAGTTTCAGAAACTGTTGACAGTGTTAGCATATACGCACAGACCACCGGAAAAAGAATCTCGAATAACTGCTTTGTCGTTATAGAAACTTTTGTGCAAAGGCGACGAGACGTGACAAAGCCGCTCAGTTCATTGGCCAAAAGCTTTTCGACAGTGAAAAGCCCAATAATCAAAGGAGTGTTAACTGCCAGCTTATTTGCCTAGATTTTCCGGATGGTCGGGTGAAGGAATGCGGTTTGAATGCATGGGGGCCCTTTTAAAGAGCTGCTGGCGATAATTCTGGCGTTTACTTCGATAGTCATTACTTGAGGTGATCAGTCAAACTGCACCTATTCCGGAAATATCTGGAATTTGTACGTCTGGCGTGAGCGCTCTCTCGCCGTGTTTATCAGTGCAAACCAGCACGCACTGGACGAGGATCACGCTAGAGTCTCACAAGCAGCCGCTACGTTTGCTCGACGAAGCGAACGCATTGGAAAACAAACAGAATTGTATTTTGTGTGTCTGAGTTGTCAGCGATCAAATGTCGAACGCGCGTGCAAAGAAAAACAGAGGAGGGCAAGTTTTCGACGGTAACAGTAACGAAATGCCGGATCCAAACCTTTTAAGTCCGAATTCTTCGATGAAGAGCTTCGATGTGTCTTCTGCTTCAGACAACGACTCCTGGGCCTCAGAGGATTCGTACCCCGACGAGCTGCCGTCGCCGCCGGTGCAGTGGAAATCAGAGATTCCCTGGACGCCTGATCGCCGCAGAAGTTCCATCAAGAAACCTCAATTTCAGCTCGATCCGGTTGCTGTTCAGCTGAACGAATTCTACGAGAATCGCGTGAGAATTAGCTTGGAACGCAAAGAAATCTGCGAAGAAATCGCCTACAATGCCGTGCATAAATGCTTCCGTAAAATCCAGATGGTGGACAGTCGATTTCGCGCGAACAGCTTAGTGTCACAAGGCATACCTTACGATGGCTTACAAGCTGAGGAAGCCATTCAAATGGACATGCTGGTGCAACTTTCCCCGGGCTCGAGCTCTGCAATGTACACGGCGTACGACGACCGCACGGGCGGCATGCGAGTACAGCCCAGCTCCGAGGATTACAGCGTCTGGGAAGACTGCATAACAACTAACGGCTTCTTATCCGCCGGCAAGATAAACTCACTGCTGCGAAAGTATGTGAAGAAAGCTGTAAAGATTTTAAACTTTCACATCAAAGAGGGACGCGCTGAGAAACTGCCGAAAAATTTAAGTAGCATTTCGGTGGAGAAAGGGCCGGTAATTCGATTAACCATCAACAAGGACATATCAGTGGATATCCTTCCCGCATTTGTGATCCCGGATTCTCGCTCTGATCCCTCTCGGAGAGACTGCCCATCGTCTTCGCACGTGGTGTGCAAACCTCACGTTCAAAACGAAATGATGTGGCGTTTGTCGTTTTATGTGGCGGAGAAAAATCGCATCCGAGCTCTTAGCGAGGGCTGTCGTGTGCAGCTCTTGCGGATCTTAACGGAAATCCGCGACAATGAAGATCAACTCAAGAAGCTTTCATCCTATCATGTCAAGACTTTGCTCTTCCACGAATCCGACGAATACCCGGACTTTCACGAGTGGAGTGCGGACAAGATCACGCGGCGTTTCTTCGGACTGTTGGAACGGCTCAAGAAGGCGTTGAAAGAAGGAAACCTATCGCACTACTTTATGCAGCCACCAGACTTCAAACCGGTGAATCTGTTCGCCGATCTTGACGGAAAAACTTTGTCGGACATGTTAGATGTTATCGAGGACATTATGGAGAATCCAATGGGTGTCTTGAGAACTGTGGGACGAGAGAGAAGACAGACTATGTGGCCATGGGAAATGGGCTTGTTTCTTCCCGCGGGATTAACCTCGTAACGCGGGTAAGTTGTCGCGTGGAGCGAAATGATATTTTATCACAATGCCGTCTGAACTTTATTCAAATATGCTTCTATTTGTTTTGCAAGAACTACTTTTATTTTGGTGGAAGAATCTTCTTAATGGGGCATTAACCGAAAATAGTGTCCTTGCTTAGGGTCAACTTAAATTTCTGATAGAGCTATTCAAATAATTTGTGTTCTTGCAGCAATCGAGCTGATTGTTTCGTCAAAAATCGTTTTACGGCTTATAGTAATGAAGCGACAAAGGCGTCTTGCATACTTATGGTCAGTTGATATTGAGTTCGCTCAGTGTGTTTGCTTATTTCAATGTACTCTTGACTTGTTGCCATTGACAAATGTGTGTGAAATTCGTGCATGAAAAGTTGTCCCTAAAATAAAGCTGTTTTAAAAATTGGAGTACTTGACAATGATTTTAAAAGAGTAATGAGATTTTATGTTAATTTAAATGAAGCATCTCGTGGCAAAAGCACGAAAAGTGATTTGAAATTGTGATGGAGATTTGATAGTCTAAAAACATTAGCACTCTATTTCAATAAAGAATTGAAAGCAGATGGTAGAGTCGATAACGGAATTTCATGTCATAAAAGGAAGAGAATTCAATTCATTCTTGAACACGCCTGGGAATAAGATCTTAAGACTCGCTGATAAAATGTCGCTTGTGGTTGACCTTCTTATCAACTGAAACAATACAAAAGTGCCGTAAAGAAA
The DNA here is from genome assembly GCA_019787425.1 of Platygyra sinensis. NCBI lineage: Eukaryota > Metazoa > Cnidaria > Anthozoa > Scleractinia > Merulinidae > Platygyra > Platygyra sinensis. Next base: position 32,729 of record JAHPZR010056286.1, read on the forward strand.
AATAATTCATTTAGCAGCTTTATTGTTTTAATTCCATATTAGCTGTCGGCCGCTCCGGCAATCAGAGTTTTGTTTTGACGGTAACAATTAGCCAATTTCTGTCATTGATGCCTCTAAAACTACGAGTTCTATGGGTAATTACAACATTTTGCTATATGCTATAAGCTTCAAATTGAGCAATTGGAAAAACTATTAAACGACTCGTTGAAGGTCAAAGCAATTCTCTGCTCACGAGGAAGATCGAAGAACTAGTGCCATGTTTCATCCACTCCGTTTGTTTCTTATTCTTTTAGTCTGTCATTTTCCAATTTGTTTTGTTTCATATTAGTGAGACGTTTTTTCAAAGAGAGCCGCAAATTTGAGCACGGAAAATATTATGGCAACCTACGTTTAATTCGTTGCAAGCTAAGATGACTGCAAAATTTCGTTTTATCGAAGCGCATATGACGTGCAGCAAATGAGTCCAAATATTTGTCCAACACTTGAAGCTTGCTAGAAAACAAACCTGAAAAGGAAATTAATCAAATTAACATTTTGACATCGTTGTCTGATTTGGAATGCGAGGAATGCAAATGCGTGCAATCGACAATGCCTCAATGGAATGAAATTTTTAACAAGATCATGCCTCTCAAACCGTTTCACGCTCTCGTATTTGCTACACGAATTTTAACTGTTGGTTTTTATTTTGTTTTTCAGAAACCTCTTGAGCTATAGTAATAGCTTCTCACGCCTGCAGATGGAATAAAAACAAAAAATAACAAAAGAGCGCGGTTACGACCGCGGTGCGGTTCTTGTATCTCTTGAACTATAGTAATAGCTTCTCAAGCCCGCAGATGGAATAAAAACACAGTCACGTTCGTTGATAAATTTAGCCACAGATCACCCAAGCTGTAATATAAGAGTTCGTATGTTGAACTGTGGCTGAAATAAGAGTTTGTATGTAAATTGGGAGAGGACATTAAAGTCGTTCAATTTATGGGTTATTTACCAACTAAATACTCGTGAACATTCAATGTTGTCATTTTTTCCTCATCCTGGAGAGTTTAAACGAGATTTAAGCGAATTTTGATATATTTAGCCACAGTTCACCATACAAACTCTTATACTGTATTGTAGAATTAACTCTACAACAGGCTTAGATTTGCATAAGAAAAAGAAGACTGTTAGAGATGTTCAAAAGGGAATCTTTGTCCCCAGGCCTCACTCCTAGCAACAGTCCCGAGGCATGAGGAAGACTGAATCAGAGCCGTACCATGAGTGTAATCTTCCTTTGACTGGCTGAAACACAAAGTCTCTCAATTTGCCGGATAGAAGAAGTGTTTTAAATATTAGGAAAAAACCTTCACTTGAAGATTCTTTTATTTAGAGATGGCATTTCTAGTGTACTTTGATTTCAAAGTGTTAAAAATTATTTTGTCATTGTCTTGTCTTCCTTTACATTAAATTATATAATTGAAAAGCAGAACAATAGCACAACTGCCATAAAATAAAGTTACATCAGGAGCCCATCACTAGGAGCGTGCAACAACCCCATATTCCTGTCATGGCGTTTTCACAGACCGATCTATTTTTAGTTTGAATTTATCTCTAATTCAGATCCCCACAGGACATGTCGACATGATGTCGACATGTTCACGTGAGGCTGCATTGTTTTATCCTCACCAAAGCATGCTCATGTAGACTGGACCTGGCCTGTTTTGCCGGAAAATGTCTAAAAATAGGCTGGTCTGTAAAAATGCTGTCACATTGGCTTATTATGAGAGTTGCAGGCTCCTAGTAATGGGCTCCTGGTAATATTGAGAAATATAATTATTCTTCATCGTCAAATCATATCTGGTCTCTGAGGCATACACATGTTGTAGTGAACTTGCTGATTCCAAAAGTCTGGCCCTTTCCAGCCACACCATCCCTGGACACAAAATAAATAAATAAATAAATAAATGAATGAAAGAATGAATAAAACAAATACAGTAAAATTCACCTTCTAAAGCCCTCCCTTCCCTCTACCCTCCTGTTTTATACACAATCAAGTTGGAACCAGAAAATGTAACCTTTTTATTTCCTTTTATGGCATTCCAGTCAACACACATGATTTTGCTGTACTTTCTCCAATATGAAAGGGACACATTGGCGCACATGCACATTGGATAGCATTTCATAGCTAATTTGCAAATAACACAGACGCAATTAATACTGTTTTTAACCAGGTATGAGAAAAATAAATTTATCATAGGATGAGCAAATGGTCACTAGAAAACAGTTTTCAGTAAATAATTGAAAATCAAGCAAACGCTGTGAACATTAAAGTGCATTTTCTACATGAATGTTGATTTTAGGTTGGGATGAACTTTTTTCAAAGTGAGAAAACTAGTGTCCAGTTCAGAGTGGTCCCAGAGCCGACTGTGTCCCTTTAAGCCTCTGAACAGGTCCAGTCTATAAGGTTCAAATGTTCAAAGAACAGTAGGTATTGCCCTAGTTTGACAATGACATGTGATTTGCTTTGTTTGCACTCTATTTAAATGGTAATTCTCCTCCTATTCTAACATGCTATCACAACATCCAGATTAAAATCAGGCACTGTTCTCTTACAATGTGATACTGATATGAGTACAATTTTGAAATGAAAGGGATTGAAATACAAACTAGTTATTAATAATTAATTGAATTTCAATTAATTTCATGTCATTTCAATTATTTGTAAAACAGGCATCTTACTATAGGGACTACATTTTCCCATCCCCTCCACTTTTCCCACTATTTAATATGTGGACTTGACCGCCAAGTAACCTTGATCACAGACTGCAATCAACATCAGTCATCTAACACGCAAGGCAACACACAAACCAACCTTGTCTAATATAACCTTGAGATCCTCTCCACCAGTGTAATGTGGATCAAGAATTAAAAACCTAGAGAATTAAAAAAAAATATCAGTGCATTCGCTTATTACATTGAGCCTGTGAACAGTCTCAGGCTAGAAGGGTCTGACTGTGGCTGGAAGGGCCAAGAAGTAATTGGCTGGGATTGAAGTGACAGAGTAGGGCTCACAGGCTTCTTACATTTAACACATCATCAACAGTGCAAAACATACAAGTCAACTCTTGAAGGCCTAAGAAGAAAATATCAAAAAGGCTGCTGCCTAACAGGAGCCCAGCAGCCTGGGGCACCCAAGAAAGTCCTTTGGGCTCCTAAATTTTTGCAGCAGCTCCCAAAACATTACCTGTTGGGCTCCTAACTTTTTGGCTTTTGCCCTTCTGGGCTCCTTGAAATATTGTTAGG
>JAHPZR010056287.1:0-7500 GCA_019787425.1 Platygyra sinensis
AATTTAAGCTGTTATTATAAGCAATCTTTCCTTTTACAGTCTATGGTATGTTGCTGTTCCAGTCTGTTTTGATCAGACTTTTGTTGAATTTATTGCTCGGTTTCAATGACAGATGCTAAGACCAGGCTGATTATTTAAGTTTATGCCCACTGTTTATTCTACATGGGGCAGCCCTTACAATATTACAGCAAGCTGGTAAAATGCACCAGCCCTTTTCTTGCTTTTTAAACCAAACAAATAAAAAATGCTGCCTATTAGGAGCAACAGTTTTGAATTTAAGCTATTAAGCAATTTTTTCTTTTACAATCTATGTTGCTGTTCCAGTCTGTTTTGATCAGACTTTTGTTGAATTTATTGCTTGGTTTCAATGACCGATGCTAAGACCAGGCTGATTATTTAAGTTTATGCCCACTGTTTATTCTACATGAGGCAGCCCTTACAATATCACAGCAAGCTGGTATAATGCTCCGGCCCTTTCCTTGTTTTTCAAACCAAACAAATAATGCTACCTATTTGGAGCAACACTGTGTTGAATTTAAGCTGTTATTATAAGCAATCTTTCCTTTTACAGTCTATGGTATGTTGCTGTTCCAGTCTGTTTTGATCAGACTTTTGTTGAATTTATTGCTCGGTTTCAATGACCGATGCTAAGACCAGGCTGATTATTTAAGTTTATGCCCACTGTTTATTCTACATGGGGCAGCCCTTACAATATCACAGCAAGCTGGTAAAATGCACCAGCCCTTTTCTTGCTTTTTAAACCAAACAAATAAAAAATGCTGCCTATTAGGAGCAACAGTTTTGAATTTAAGCTATTAAGCAATTTTTTCTTTTACAATCTATGTTGCTGTTCCAGTCTGTTTTGATCAGACTTTTGTTGAATTTATTGCTTGGTTTCAATGACCGATGCTAAGACCAGGCTGATTATTTAAGTTTATGCCCACTGTTTATTCTACATGAGGCAGCCCTTACAATATCACAGCAAGCTGGTATAATGCTCCGGCCCTTTCCTTGTTTTTCAAACCAAACAAATGAAAAATGCTACCTATTAGGAGCAACAGTTTTGAATTTAAGCTGTTAAGCAATTTTTTTTTTTTACAATCTATGTTGCTGTTCCAGTCTGTTATGATCATCAGCACTGGCCCTTCCTTTGGGTTTCAAACTAAACATGTACAAGCTTAATGTGTTTGGCTTCTCTGACCTGCATAGAACTTAGTCCAAAACCCATTATTTTTAAACAGTGTTAAACAGGGTCTTTAAGGCAGGGGAGATTTCTCCCTTTCTAGCAGCCTCCTTCACCAGCTTCATTGTGCTGCTCATGCAAAGTGAACATCCGTCATCACCAGAATTTGACTTTAGCAGTCCGCAGTGGCAGTGCAATACATTTTTCTCTGCTACTTTCTTAGGGATGTACGAGTCACAAGCCTTCTTTTTTTCTGGGCGGTAGGTAACGCTGTGGGGATCTAATTCTCGAAGCCACACCATAGAGACATACTCATGTCTAAAAACCATCCACCACCTCTGATTTTTGTTCACGTTACAAGTGTTATGTACGTAAGCGGCTAGTTTAATATGTTTGGCTTCTCTCCCCTGCATGGAATTTAATCCAAGTCCAAACCCACTCTCCTTAAACAGTTGTCGGGTGCTGTAGGGGATGGCATATCCAATTGTCCAACTTGTGGGGTTAATGCCATCAAGCAAAAGGGCATGAGTATTGAAATACAGTTGGCACTTGCTTTCAAGCTCTACCAACTGTTCTCTACTAATTTCCACCCTTGAAAACAGTGACCCACTGTCTCGTAGTTGTAAAGCTGAAAAAGCTAAGGCATGCAGTTTTACTTTGATTGAACTTGAAGTATTAGCAATGCCTAAGAGGACTTCAATTAGGAGGCCAAAGTTCCAACAAAATCTCTTGGACTCCAAACCTGTAAAACGATAACTGAATGGAAGCCCTTTCTTCCGTTTCTCAGAAAACCAACGACAAAAATTTTTGTAGAGACGTCCACACTTCATGCGTTCTTTTACACAATTAAAGAACGTGACTAGAGGGCAGGAATTTGGCAAATCTGATAAAACTACTGCAGCCTTCAATTGATTAGGATTGGTGTGCTGCATGGCAACAGTCAAGCAATTGGTAAACCATTGTTGCCAACCATTGTTGATGCTGTGCAATGGATCAGGCTTTATCAAGTCAACAAATTTTCCGAGGGGTGGTACAAACTCCTGCCTGGAAGGGTAAGGTAAAGTAAATGAAAGATTTAGGTTGTGTTCCTTTTGGGTGATCCGGATCTGGATCAGTGATCCAAGATCTGTCAGGGTCATGGTACTTTAAAGGAACCGGTGAATCCATTCTGGTTATGGATTCACAGGTTTCTTTGATGCAGCATGATCCAGACAGATCTTGGATCACTGATCTGGATCCGGATCACCCCAAAGGAACACAGCCTTTGAGTAGACCAAAAAAAAATAATAAACTACAAATCAAACTGCTTTAATTTACAAATTTTAAATAAGAGCAAAATTAGTTGCAAAGCATCAGAAAATACTCTACCTGGATTTGTTTTGTGCTATGAATTTTGTTACTTCACCCCTCTGCTTCTTGTCGGGATCTTTTAGGCGCTTTTTAAAATTTTGCACTTTTCTTGCCACCTCTAATCTCTTTTCATAACGCCATGGCTGCCAGGTTGCATGTGAACCTCCTATAGAGCCAAACATTATGTGTTTGTTGCTTTGTGAGACATTTGCAAATGGGGAAAAATATGTTGCAGCATTGTTCAACTCTCCTGAGAAAGAAGAGGCCCACTTCATGTCTGAAGGAATTAATTTGATGGCAAATTTTACTTGATATCCCTTCTCAGTGGTGAACGGTTTATTTTCCATTTCTTCCATTTCTTTTGTAAGTTGTGCGGTGTAAGCTTTCATTACAGGGTGGTCCTCCTCACAGTTGGCCCCCAGCAGCAGGTGATTTTCATTGCAACTCTGGATTCGATTGAGCAGGTTTAGGAAACTGACTAAGTAGGCTGCAAGGATGATTGTAAGAACATAACAAATCAAGATCAGTACAGTAGAGGTGGTGACTACTAGAACTTTGTTATGGTGCCTCAAGTGATAAAAAAATACTAAGAATATTAATATGGGCCCTTCTTTGTTTACAATGAAATGCATGTGAAAGTTAGTTCACAGTATGCTGAGGTACAACTAAGCTCTATAATATATACTTGTCTGGAAATTCAAAAGTTTCATGCAGTTATTTTACGTAAACTGTTCATTCGTGCTATTCTAAACTAACTAAACAAGCTTACCAGTGGCACAATCATCTTTACCAAATGGTGCACCATCTGCCCCTATAGCAACCCAGAATAGTCTCTCTTCACCATGAAACCAATGAAGCATGGGAATTTGTTTATGAAGATCCATATACAGATCAGCTAGCTTCAGGAGATATGGTTTCAGTGGTCTGTAAACACCAGGAACACATTCTGTAGATAGCTCTGTGGCTAGTGTTTGTAAATCTCTTAATTCTCCGACATCAATAGTTTTCAAAAACGACACAAGATTTTTGTAGGATAAAATTTTTGGCACTTCCACCCCTGGAAGAATTTCTGCTTTCTCATTTTTTCTCTTTTTCGCCCCTGGCTCATTCAAGACATCAGAACTATTTCTTATGCTGGTGTACTTTCTTTTTCCAAGCAGCCCACTTTCATAAAGTACTCGCATGCTTCTAATTTTGTTTGCTTGGCTCTTTTCATATTCTTTGACCTTGCTGTTCACAATACTTGGAACAATTGAATTCATGCATTTCTTGGAATGGGATATATAATCTCTCATCTCTCCAGTTTCTGCTGAGGTAATTAAAGTTGTCCAAAGGCCATCTTTTACTGATTTAGTTTGATCTTTCTCTGAAGTGTAAACATGACTGTCACAGTGGATTGCTTTTACAGCCTCAACTGTTTTCTGTTTTCGTCGCCTGAACTGGCTTCCTGACAAACTCAGTGTTTCACTATTAGCTGGATTGATTTTACTGATCACAGCTGGCCTCCTCTCCATTTTTGGTGGTATACTTGGGTGTTCACACTGATTTGTACTGTTCTCAATTTCTGTGAGCTTTTAAAAGAACATTTCCTTACTAACTCACTAACAGAACTTTCTAAATTACTACTACTATCTAAATATACAGTCTGTGTGATCTCACTAATATCACTCAAGTATACAACTCAAGTATATAATCTGGATGGTGCAAATTGCTGGAAGTGTGACTCTGTAAACCAGTTTTAGGGTTAACTGGGTTAGCTCTAGCTAAACCTACAGCTGTACATGAACATACACCTGCAAATTACTCCATCTGCATAGTAACCCTACAAAGCACATTAAATGCATCATTGATAAAAAACTAAATTCTGAAATTCAACTGACAATTGAAATGTGGCTTTATTTTATGATTTGTATGTATCTATACTTCTGAAATATTTAAGTAATTAAAAATAATTTTTGTTGGAAAGCTCAGTAAAGCTTGCTAAGATTTAATGCCACTACAAACTTGCTGATATAATATAGAAATTATGCAATTGAAAATCCCTTACCTTTCTTTTCTTTCTATCTATTTTCCTTGTGCTAGCATTCACCATTTTCGTGAGCTCTTCCAACTCGCCTTCCTTTCCAACAAGACAATTTCTAAGGGCCTCAACAGCTCTGGATTGTTCAGCCTGTGCATTTTGTATAGCAATCTTTTTGGCATGTTGGTACGCACCAATATCAAATCGACGTTTTCTCTTCACTCCACGCGGTATGCTGAAACACCATTGATTTATTTTTTTCATTTAATGCTATTTGGGAAGTAAAATCAAACTTTCTAACAGAGGAAGAATCGAACTAAAATCGTATCATTTTAGATTTTCCTCCTAAAGTACATACAGCCCAAAAAATCAAGTTAAAAACTCACCTTTCGCTGCCCACTTCGAAAGGTAAATTGTCTTCGTTCGCCACTCCAAGCATGCTTCAAACAAAGACGCTTCAAGAATAACCCTGGCAATTTACATGTCAAAACAAAGCTTGTCTTCTCTAGAAAATGAATTTGCCCGCCATTTCTCTCTTCGAGGTACCTAGTCTTCCCACGGCGAGATTTTTCTCGGCTAGTCTGGAGGAGAGATCAAAGCAGTTCAGACCAGAAGCCTTTGCGCGCATTTTTGGCCGCCATATTTGAATTTTTTTTCAGACACTCCCATGACCGATTTGAGGGGTGGTTTGGCCCCGGCGTATCCTTCACTGAACTCAAGGAACGCTTCGACGTCGAAACAAATTTTCTTGTTTATCACGGTTTGATATCGTGCATCAAATTGTTAAGGAATGCCATAGAAAACCAAAATGAAACAAACAGAAATTTCAGCACTTTTGTAGAAAACTTCATAAAAGTTCCTAAATCCAATAGATTGACGTACAAAAAGCTAGTCAGCGCTAAACTGAGTAGCCCTACAAAAAGCCAAGAAAAATGGACAGCCGACTGCAGTCTTCAGTGCTCCAAGACAATCGATTGGGAGATGGCTTACAAACTACCTTTCTACAGCACTAAAGCTACCAAATTAATTATTTTTTAATTTAAACTACTACACAGGCGTTTAGCCACAAATGATTTTGCTAAATACAATAGGTATTAGAGAAGATGATATTTGTACCTTTTGCAGAACCGAGAAAGAATCTCTTTTTCATTTATTTTGGTCGTGTAGTGAGACGTCCTGTTTTTGGCAGGGTTTTATGAAATGGTTGGCCGAGAACCAAATAAAACTAAAATCCGAAATTCTCACTCCCGATATAATAATTGGCCTGAGGTCGGACACCCTATCTAACACAAAGCAGTACTTTTACTTCCTTGTAGCCAGGTATTACATTTGGTCCTGCAGAACAAAGGAAGTACTCCCAAAAATAGAGAGCTATCCTAGCTTTCTGTCTTCTTTAATACCTTTTTGACTCCTAAACCTCAAAAACAGAAATAAGTAAATAAACAATTAAAATGAATAAATAAATAAATAAATAAAATAAAGCAAAAAAAAAAAAAAATTAGAGCAAGTCAAGAAGCCATGCATGTACGAGACTGGACTGATAAAATAGGTGAGAAATCGTCGCAATGACGTTTTTTTTTTTTTTTTTTTTTTTTTTTCCCTATGTATGCTAAGTAGGTCTGTAGTAGTTTTGTAATTAAGTATTGTATCGTATGTTGATGTACGTAAATGTTGTTATAAAAAATGTTATAATAAAAAAAATAATAATAATAATAAAAAAAACTATTCAGTTTGTACATTCATTTGCTTCACGTTAGAGAGCTTGTCTGTAGCGCAGGCTAGAATTACCCCGGCCAGTCGAGGGTTGCCATAATGCTTTTGTTCCCAACTATACGAGAGATTTGTTATCGGGATTTTCAGAACAAACGACATCATTAACACCGATAATATAAATTGCCAACTGAACAGAAAGAAGTGAACTCCGTAAAAATAACACCCAACTATGACAAGAAATGGCGAAACGATTAGAAAACCATGTGCTTTGTTGTGAGACTATTTTGGGAATCAAGCGGTCTCCCGGGCGAAATAATTAACAATTATTGGAAGAGGTTGAGCAAAATATCGTGATTTGTCAGTGGCGAGTAGATCAATTATTTGCCGAAGCCGAAAGCTGAGGCAAATAATTGATCTGCGAGACAACGACAAATCACGACATTTTGCGATAACCGAGTTCAATAACTGTTTTATCATTCGATCACCAAGTTTGTTTTCATATTTTAATCACCTCCTGGCAGCTCAGGGAAGCGACCTGCCATTTTTCTCTCCAGAGCGTGGTTCCAATTACGCATGAGCAGAATATTATTTGCAGCAAAACACGTTTAAACGGTACTACGCATGAGCAGACCATTATTTGTAGGCAGTTATTAGCAGGTCACGTGGTGGGCTCTCGGCCAATGGAAAGGAAGAAAACAATGCGTCGAATGATAATATATAAAACTAGTACTCAAAAGTGCTCTTATAGCATATTTTTAAAGAAGAAAACAAAAAACCTACCTTGGCTTCCAGATGACACGGCATCCCTCAGGGCATCCTTCCTCCGGACTGCTGTCGATAGACATCGTCATTTTCAAGATTACCGCTCACGTCGCTTTTACCCGGGCTTTTAGGATTGCGACGTCGATTTGTAAAAAATAACACCCAACAATGACATGAAATGCCGAACGATTCAAAACCATGTGCTTTGTCATGCGACTATGGAAATAGTGGAAAGAACCTAAATTACTAGTACTCAAAAGTGCTCCTATAGCATATTTTTGAAGGAAAAAAAAAAACGATATCTTGGCTTCCAGATGGCACGGCATCGCTCACGGCATCCCTCCTCCGCACTGCTGTCGATAGACATCGTCATTTTAAAGATTTCCATTTACGTCGCTTTTCCCGGGCTTTTGGGATTGCGACGTCGATTTGTAGCAGCTAGTATTCCTTAACGTAAAAACTTCGCGATTTT
>JAHPZR010056287.1:12500-13764 GCA_019787425.1 Platygyra sinensis
TTTCGGTCTTTCGACCTTTTGTCGCTTCACTCTTCTTTATGAAAGGCATTTCGTATTGTGTTATAAGGAGAAAACTAGAGCCGATAGATCGTGCTAGGCGGCAAATTTAAGAAGTCATGGGTCTGCATGATTTCCGCTGTTATTTGCGTGTTGCTTCTTTGAATAATTTGCCATGTGTTGGTGTATTGTTTTGGCTCATTTGTATTGCAAGATTTGTTTTAAAGTCTCCAAGTATTTTCTTTTAAGGGATAAAATACAATGTAAGACATTTACTGTGAACGTGTTGCTTACCCGCATTCTATAAATATTGTGACGCCGGGCCCGGCTATGATTAGAACTGTTTGCAAGTACAGTAGGTAGATTCTTATCACGGGTGTCATATATTTGCCCTCCTAGTTTTCCTTTACTTTGAGAACGCTAAAGGCTTGTCTAAAGAAATTCTAATGTTTCTTGCAGCTATCTGATCGAGCTTATGTTTCTGGAGCCCGATGTATAAGTTGATTTCTCCTTTGATTGTTCTAGTACCACAGGATTTAAATTTAACTCATTACGCGCAAGTCTGTCGACTGTGTTGCGTGTTGTATATGCCATTGTTCGGCTTAGTTCTGATTGTAGACCTCTTAAAACTTGCCGCCTAGCACGATCTAACGGCTCTAGTTTTCTCCTTTTCTCGTACGAGTCGTGTTTGGCCTGTCTACTTTATTTACCATCATTACGGTAAATTGTTATAAAAAGCCGATTCATCAGCGCGGAGAAACCCATCAAATTTGTCAGGTTTAATTATCTCCTTGACAGATATGTAACAGGCTAATCACCAAGGGGCGGAACGGTACATTGAAAACAATGTCTACAGGCTCCCCCGCGTCCCACTCACTTCGCTCGCGGAGTCACGACCCTCCGACTCCCACTCGCTCAACGAATTTTTTTTTCCGAACTCGCTGGGAGCCTGTTCGCAGGCTATAGACCCTTTTCATGTCCGTGAAAATGTATCTAAGCTGGAGGACAAGACAAAGGAAATTTAGTCCTTTGGGAGCTAAACATCACATCTTGTTATTGTTTTGTCCTCCAGTTCGACTTCATTTACATAAACGTGAAATGGGTCTATTTCTGGCCATGTTTTATGCCAATACATTGTGCGAGACTGACCTCGCGTGGAGCTCTCTGTGGGGTCCCATTATATTTTGCTAAATATGATATAATATACAACAAATGATCAAATCGTGAATTGGCTTGTCTTAACCACTTATACTCTGGCGGTTTTAAC
>JAHPZR010056288.1:0-20000 GCA_019787425.1 Platygyra sinensis
GGTGGGGTTACACTTTCTCTCCTGCGAGTTCAGAGCTTTTGTGGGCATTCCTCTTCCTTTGCTGGGAATAATTTATCTAGTGAAGCCTATTTCGATCGTTATATTTGATTTTTATAAAACTAAAGGGCCACCTGGGTGGCCAAAAATGGCAACTAAGTCTTTGCCATGGTCTGATTACAAAAATTGAAAATAATAAAACTAAACGTTACAAGATGCTCAAATCGTGAATTAGGTATAGCCCCTTTAATACATCGACATCCTAAATTAAATCAGCGTTTCTCTCAGGAGGTTCAAGCCAGGTAACCGGTGCAATGCTAAGGTGACACTGATTTGACTGTGCTGTAAGTACCAGAAGCTAGGATCTCACTTTGGTAGGACAGCTTTGTTTTGGAGAAAGAAATACTTGTTAAGGTGGCCGCACACAGTTTTGGCACGCGCTCTTGCTCTTTGTTGCTAAAAGAACCCAGTTAAATGCAGCGCATGCGTAGTAAGTCGAAAAAGTGCGATTGAGTGAAAAATTGACTTCTCGGAGGCGCTTATTTCTCGAAAATCACTCATTAGAATTTCACGAAATTTGGAACGAAAATACTTTAGGAAACAAGTAACTGGAAGATTGAAAAAAAATTGAACTTTAACAAAGGAAATTCTAGATATGCCAGTGAACCTTCAAAGAGGGATAATTAAAGATCTGTTTGTTAAATTATTATTAAAATAGCGCCAACTTGCGAGTATCGTTACAAGCTTGTTGCATGCAAATTATAAAGAAAATCTAATGACTAGATTTTCTGCAAATAAACAAAACCGATTTTAAACACCTATATTTGATCATGTTGCCATGGCAACGGTACATACGTCAGCTTAATTTTCAAAAAGTTGAAGTTTGTGTTGTTAACTTGCTTGCTGCCATTTTTGGTGACCAAAGGATCAAGGGTTTTAGAGAAAAATGTAAATGAAACAGAGGTATCAAAAACTGTGTTCAGCCACCTTAATTCATCAACTGAAACTTCTAACACAAGATAGATAGAAGGATAGATAGATAGATAGATAGATAGATAGATAGATAGATAGATAGATAGATAGATAGATAGATAGATAGATAGATGGATAGATAGATAGATAGATAGATTATTAAATACAACTTTGCAACCCAAAGGTTGAATTACGTTACATTTACAATAAAAAGATTAAAATATAAATATCAAACAAAGATGACAATTCTTTATCATCGTTGATTATGACAGAGGTCTGATATGAAACCAGTAACCTTCCCATCTTCAAGTCTCCTTGTCGGAGACTTCCGCTTTACTTAGCTTCGGTTGGACCAAGGACTCTGGGTTGGACAGACTAAAATTCTGAACGGCTCTAAGACAGAAACTCTGTCGTAAATGGAATGCGGAAAATGGGTCGATAATAGCTTTTTGTGAACTTTCAAAAATGAAAAGTAATCAGAAAGATTACCAGTATATTGTGGCTAGATATCGGTGCTGTCTGAATCGAAGTTGATATACTTGAATTTGAGGTATACTGTATGGCTACTGATACATAGAATATTTTGGATATATTTTGTTGATACAATTTCATCAAAGTTATTACGGTCGAGATAAGGAGACTATAGCGCAGCCACGATAACGATGAGATAGCAATTCTACAGATGGTGAACACTTCTTTTAGATCGCTTCCCAATTTGCCGGATTTTCTGAGTTGAAAGCCTCCAAGAAGCTACAAGTACATAACACAAGAACAATTAATTAGAGCAAGAAACTTTAAGAATATCATTGGCTTGTCCGCGTTGTTCACTGGCCGCTCGTTTGGCGATTGAACTGTTAGGCCTTTCGCGTTACTTCCGGAGAGCTTCGCGCCTTCGTTATGAATAGGACTGAGACGAAACAAATGTTGAAGTTTGAAGGCAATCTTTTCCCCATTCACTACGCACCGACGTTTGTCCTACGCCCAAAAACCAATTGGTAGAAGCATCGGATTTTCCAGAGCAGATGTTTAATGACATTGAAAAAACAAGAGTTATTTTCGAGTGGTAACTTATTTTCAGCTATTATTCTGAAAAGAACTAATGATATAGCTAACAAAGATCTATACAACGTATGCAGTTACTTATCAGAGCTCGTAAATACAAGGTTTCTAAGCCTTTTTGAAATCCTTTCGAACATTCCAAGTTGTTATCTTGTAAAGCATTTTTACCTTCTTTTCTGTGAAAAATTAAAAAAAAAAACAAGAAATAGAAAAAAAAAATGAATATTAGTATATACTACACAAGTGAATAGTACTTTTCGCTCGCGCTGATTGGCTAGCTCGGAGGGGATTAGCCAAGTACTATTCACCTCCGAGCAGCCGAAGAAAAACAAAATGGCTTTTGTCGGTATATTTTCACAAATAAAGTTCCTCTTTGGGCCCCAAGCTATTCAGCTTGTGTGGTATATACTAAAACAATTATTCACCTCAGTGTCGGTGAAAGTGGTGGATATTTACCTCCACTTCGGTGAACAATTGTTAATTATCAGAAGGAAAGATCGCTTAAGTGCCACATATAAATCGAAGAGTCGATAATATTTTCAAAGACTCTTGAATATTTCTCATTAAAATTTGTACGATTGCTGCAACGCTATTTTATCAAGCCACCTGAAGGAAGCTCATGCAAGATCTTCACAGTTAACATGAAAACTGATAGAGAAATTAAAAGCGAGATGTTCCACGGACACATTGCAATCTACATGAAACGAATCATTTTTTCAAAGATACTTCAAGTTAGTTAGCCCTTTAAGGTCAGCACACACGAAGGGACTGGTCCCTGCGACTAGTCTTCTGAAGAGTTTACACGAAGGGACTGGTCGCAGGAACTAGTCCCGCGAACAGTTCACACGAAGCGTTTTCGGAGGAACAAGTTTCAGGGACTTGTCCCAGAAATTCAAACTGGTTTGAATTCGTGGGACTAGTCGCAGGGACCAAAGGTGGATCCCTGCGACTAGAATTTGAAGGAAAAATGGCCAGTTCACACGATGGGACTTGTCCCTGCGACGTATTGCAAGGACTAGTCGCAGGGCATAGTCCCTTCGTGCGTGGCGACCTTTATATCTGAAGCCAGGTCAGCTTTTAAGAATTTCATTTTATCTTGAAAAGACACCGAATGCTTGTGTGGCTGGATCGATAATTACTGCTTTTGTTTCAAGTATTTTTCAACTTTTCTAGGGCTATATGGACTTGATCTTGAGAAAACTACACGCGACATATACAATCTTGCATGTAGGATTCTTGTGGTAGTAATTATAGGCTAAAAGATATGTAACAAATTATAAAACATCGAAGCTTGCTTGCCGGCTGGGAATTTTTTTAACAAACATAGTAGCAAACTCAGAAAAAACTTATTATAAATTCACAATTAATCGAAGAAACTAGAGGGGCAGAAACCACCCAGAGTAATTCAACGAACTTTCTATATATTTCATTTTGTATGAATCATTCGGGCTATTGAATAAAGAAATGACAATATGTGAATTGCAAATTTTCTGGGGCAGCTTATGTTCTTTGCGCGATCACGGTCTCTTGTTGCGCGAGAGTTTTTACTATCTATTTATTTCGTTGATAGCAGCTAAAATGGCAAGAATTAAGACGAAACGAAAATCACAGGTAGCAGTTTTTGCTATTTTGGCAAAGCAGCAGGTCGCCGCTTTAGTTAGAACGAAGGGTGGTGCCTGATGTAGAGTGCTTGCGTTAAACTATATAAACACCTGATACTTAGTCAACAAATACAAGGATTAACGCGCTGCAAAAGTCCGCGCTACAGACTGGTGTATGGTTCAATTTTAGACCATAATAGGTGTTAACGAGGGGAATAAAGTTGGCACTAAATGGTATTTACAATCAAGGTAATCGAAGCTTCGCAAGTACACAAACATCGCCGCATCCTTTTATCTTAAATAACAAAACGGCTAGGATGTCTTTATTTTTTTAATGATTAAACATTCAAACAAACTGTATTGACCCCGGCACAAACAACAAGCGACTCCACAATTAACCTTCTTAATAACTTCAGTCCTCATCGTTCTAAAATAAAGGCTATCTATCCTAGAGGAATCTGCTGAACTATATATCTGAGTTCTTTCAACGTCACAAACTCTTGGTGAATTCAGTCGCAGTGGACAGAAGTCAAGAAAACAATGCCTAAACTGGTCACCTGCTGTCTTGACAATATTACCGTCCATTACTGTCAGCCATTTGTTAAAATTAAAACTTGGCCAGTAAAATGCCATTTAATTCAATGGGCTTAAAATGGGTTTGAAGCGACATTTCCTTTCCATTAGCGTTTCTTAGGCAGTCGTTCTTTTCAGAAACGCTTATTCTGCATGGCTAGTGCGAGTGAAATTTTGACAGTATTTTAACGCCAAGATTATTCTATTCTACCTTCAACTAACGTGAACGTTGGAGGTCATTTTAAATGCCTGTCATACGTAATGACTGAAAAATCAAGACATGATATATATTTATTGCTTAATGTCAAAAAGAGGCAAATTTAGTCACCATTTTCGCTAAATGAATAAAATTTAACCAAAACAAATATTCGTCTTTTAATTAACCATTCCTTTCGCTGTTTTGATATTGGTTATAGTTAGCTTTCGTTTTAACCTGAGCGTATCAAGCCATCAGCGCAAAAAAATCGACTAGAAGATTAACAGTTTTGCAATTTTATTCGCTAGATCAATATATCAATCAGTTGTCGATAATAAATGTATCTAATATACCCCCGCTTGTCGTGTTAATTCAGTACAGACTACATTTGCCGATATCGAGTACACGAATTTGGTTCAAACAGTTCTCCCAAACTGACAGAGCGCCACTTGGAAAGCAGTGTTCATTTCTTTCTATAGTCTAAACCTTCAACATGTATTTTCACTTCTCAGTTTCATATGATGTATTTACCTGCAGTACAAGGCATTGAATTTACAAGTGTTTAATAGAAATGACCATGTATTACCATTGCAAAGGTATAAAATTTTATTGTCTGCTAAAGTACAGCAGATTTCCGAGTGCTAATATGCCTCAAGACAAGTAAAACTTTGGTTCAGTTACAAAGCACTTAAACAGTGTCCCCGGTCAGGGCTAGCTCGAACCCGGACCGCTCGCTCCAGAGTTACGCGCACAAATTAAAACCCATGACGCCACCCCGCCTTCCACATATAAAATTATAAAAATTATGTTGTAAGTTACACCCGCCCGGTTTCATTTCCAATCTTAGCATAGTGTTTATCCCGTTGAAGCCCTGCTTTTTTCAGGCTTCTTCTTTCCAATTGCTTAAATTGGAAATTTACTGCGATGTTCAATCTTCACTTCACTTGTTTATTTTACATCGGAAACAGTTTTCATTATGAAGCAACATGCTTTTATTATCACGTTGCTACACAGAGAAAGAATCAAGTAGTAAGCTAGGGATCTAGTAGAGGCTGGGTCTAGATCACTTTGTCCCCAAGGGGCCGTCGCAAACTTTAGAGTTGACTCCGTCCATGCTACACATCGCAACCAATGGAATTATTTCATTTTGCATAGACGATGGATGACGTCAAATTGTTCTATTCGTGTTTGTCAAAGTGGACAAAGCCCGGCTTTCGAGCGTTGTTGAAAGATTTTGAAATAAACTAGCTTTTTTGTTTAGTTTGTTTCTTTATAACATTAAACAAATATATTCCATGTTTCCGTGCGTCTGTTCAGTACAAGAAGGCGTTAAAATGTACTTAAAATTTCAGTGATACACTCGGCAATCACCTAGTGGGCAAATGTTTTTTGTTCTCGCCACATTTAGACATCATCTGTGATCTATTACTGAACAGACGCACGGCAACATAGAATCTATTCGTCAAGTTTACATGAACTACTAAATTATGCAGCAGAGATACTCAATACTGTTTGGAACAACTTTCCGCGTTCCTTTCGGAAAACAGTTTATCGTGAAGGAAACAGCAATTTATGCAGCTAGGAATAAGCTCTAAATTTCTGATTTTCTTTATCAAAAAAAAAAAATAATGAAAAATCGTCACTGACCTCTACATACCTCTGAAAACTACTTTAATCCTGTTAATCTATCTAACTTTCAGGACAAAAAAGGCAACCGAATCAAATACTGAACATGCTGTTAAGCTTTAACAATCTACAGGCAAGGATTATATTTATTAACTTTACAGGAAGCAGCAGGTGCCGTATGAAAGACGAATCGTTTGCTATTGTTTTTTATGTTAAGCAATATTTTTTTCAGTCATCAGCTGACTGAGCCATTTTATTTTTTAGTGATGAACCTGAAAACCGCCACTGGACAGGGAATTTGTTTGGCGAGGTGATGGCATCGCCTGATGGTTAAAACTGGTCATGAAAAAAGAAAAATTACCAAACAATAACCACACGGCACTTTTTCGACTTAATAATGTTTTATTTGGTGTCGGATTTTTATTTCAAGTTCTTTTCAGTTCTTTCTCTTAATACAAAAAATTCATTATGGAGAGAATTGAAGTACAAGAGGAGATCGGTTTAACGCATATGTTTGAGAACTAGCTTTTTTGGCAATAACTGCTAGCACGAACTTTTAGACACGAGTTATTGATGTTTCTTGAGGTTACCTATATAGCCCGTGACACGATGATAAACAAAAATGTTATCCCGTATTTATGTAGTACTTTAGAGGGTAGAGGGTGTAATGTAAGAGTCTGCTCTTCTCAGCTATCTAGGGTCGGGATCAATCTAATTTCCGATACACTCGTTCTCAAGCAGATAATTTCGAGTTCAAAAGGAAGATGATTTACTGAAAAGGGTAATAAACAAGGGATGTGTGACTCCAAAGTGCTAGTTAAAACTGCGATATAGACTAATTTAAAGCAGCCACAGTAATAATTCCCAGGGATTTTCAAACAACTTTACTGAGATGAGGAAAAATAACAGACATTATTATCCAACTGCACTTCGCAGAATACAAATAACGCCCAAAACGAGTACAAATATCACGCGGTATTTGTACTCCTGAGGACCGGTTTGACAGGTTTCCTGCCGTTGACCAATCAGTTAGCTGAATTTCCCGCGCCAATTCCGTTCCGCTTCGCATAATTCTGTCACGCATTATTCCCTGTAAATAAATATCCACGAAACATACCAATTTGGCGTGTTGGATAATAAATCTCTTATTAGATGTTTTGTTGTGTAGTATCGCTGAGAATTTTTACTCGTTGTTTGTATTTTGACTCGCCCTACGGGCTCGCCAAATACGGCACAACTCGTAAAAATACTCAGCGATACTACACAACAAAACGTCTAATAAGATATATATATTCCATCACAAATGTGTAGTATAAAACACAGTGCATATGTTGAGCCTGCTGTTTTCAAAGTGGGTTGTTGATAATGATATCAAACGTGAAGAGCTTGTTTGACTAAATTTCCAAAACGGAGAAGATAGGGGAAAATACGACACGTAATACCAGGGTAGCTCAACGAATTTCGACATCCTTGAGCAAGAAGTCAAACACTGTTCTCAGTGTTTGATATATTTTATATTCCTAAAGGAGTAAACGGAGGAATATATCACAAAAAATTATGTTAATTAAGATCAGATATCTAAAAACCGTCGCGGTCCTGTTCTCCTGTGTTTAAACTTGATGAATTATCAACGGTTTAAGATGCTGCGTTCGAAGGATTTCTCCCTAAACTTTCACCGATTAAGAAACAACGAACAATGAAAACAAAAACTTTCAACCACAACGAAACTTTTCTTTTTGTTTGAAGAAGTCAAAAGATGCCTGCAATACAAAAACTGAAAATGAACTTACTTTTTGGGTTCGTTGTCAGAGCACAGTGCTCAAAAGCTGATCGGCTTGGAGTTTCTCACAACATGCTGAGAAATGATAAATGTCTAACAGCTTTGAATTGTACTGGCGGAAAACTGCTTTTTTGTGACCTTTCTCAACTTATAGGAGATATTCAGTCATCATCTCGGACAAGAAAATAAGCGAAAAAGGTGACGCTCAAATGAGTTAAGGCAGTTCTTTAAATTACTACAAGTAGTGCTAATTACTAAAAAGTAAGCTTAAAGAGCATGAAATGTTTAACGATGATTAATTACGGGCACAGCGTGTGATAAATAGAGTTCGGAACACACGTACTTAACCCATTTTTTTTGACAAACTCGTCTTAACTTCAATTGTGTGATGCAAAAGATAATTTTCTTCCGTCCTTCCCAATTAGCGCAAACAAAAAATGGAAATGAATTGCTGCTATTATTGCGAAACTCGCAAGTCGTAGACAAAGAAAGCCAAATTTCCCCTTTTGTGTGGTACTGAGCTTACATATATATTTTATTTTTCCGTTGCAACTCGCCATGTACCACGCATTTAATGGGTTGAAAGCATGGAAAAAGGAAAAATGATTTTGATCTTTTAAAACCAGTACGTAAAGCCGATGGGTTTGAATTGCGTTAATGGCCTTCATCGAGCAAGTAAATAAAAAGAAATCCAAATTGTAGCGTCCCTTTTCAATAGCAACTCGTTAGCTTATTTTATTACTAAAACACGCGTTTAAATTTCTATATTGACGCACTAATCTCCCACGTGAAAACTCTAACGAGTTAAAATATGGACCATTAGCGATTCGATTAACATCAGTTTCCATTTTCAATTTCAAAAGGTTTCCCATAGCGAGCACCGGAGATGAATTGAAAGTTAATTTTACAGGCATCCGTAATATTGATCATCTGTTCGCAGGTGGTCTCACCATTTTCTAACAACACCATGCGTCCACGTAAAGCCCACACAACTCAAGTAAACCTACACCTACAGAATTCGAGTTGCCGTAATTGTCCCTTCAACCTTTTTATTTCTTACACCTTAACAGCAATTGCATGTTTGAATGCGAGTGCCTTTTAAAATGTTTTCGATTTTTCTTGTTCCTGTAATTTCCGATATATTGGGAGATCAATTTACAAGAGGACATTATTCGAAAGAGAAAGCGTTTTAGCTTGCACGGAAAATTTGAAAGAGCCTTGTCTTGGTTCTGGAATAAACATAAGGGCCTTATTTGCTCACGTAAACGACTGAAGTCAATAGTTTTGATAATGAGCCGATGGGTCTCGCTCGTAATAACTCGTGCAAATTAACTTAAGATCTAGATAGATTATCCTCACAATAACAAATACGTAGCCTGCGGTTGATCATTCTCCAACTTTTGATTCAAGATTGTAAAGCAACAAGTGGTTGCTATGTTTAAAGAAAAAAAAATATGAACCAATTTCAAATGATTATAGTTACTGAGCCACATAAATTATGAATTACCTTTTGATATTGTAAATGGCAGTTAAACATCGTTAATGTCAGTTTTCTTTACAAAGACAGATTTGAAGGGGTTTTAGTTTAGAATAATGTCGAATCACCCTGAGGCCAGAACTCTTCAAAAGATCAAACAAAATAGATTGACTGGTATTGTTCTTCTTTGTTGTTTTACCATTTCACCTTGTCAATGGGTCGTGTAATGTTCTAATATATGCCCGCCTTAGCCTCAGGGGACGGAAAATCCTCGCGTGAGATCAAAGCGACCTCTTCGATGCTTTGTGACTCGAAGATATATAAAGATCAATGGAAGATTTGAGAATCACTCATTCACTGCTCGCTAAGTTGAAAGGAAGACCCAGTCACTAAAGTTTCTACGTTTGAAATTACTATGGCGACAAAACGATGTGGCATCTCCGGCTTGGTATGCGTCCTTTTCCTGGCTTCGCTTCTCGTGTCATCGGAGGCTTTCTTCGCTAATAGAGTTGGGAATGGTAAAAGAACTATTGAGGTAAATATTTTGTATTGAACTCTTACCCATATTAGTAAGTTTTAAGTTTATACCATGCGGAATTTTGTTTTTTACCACAATTGCAGGTAATCTCGCAATCTGATTGGCTAATTTGCCGTGGTAGATAAGAGTCCCTACCACGCTGCTCGCGTCAATGTGCCACGCAATGCCTTTTTCAGCTCGCGCTCTGAAAAAAAACATTTTCTTTGACGTTTATATTGTGGTAAAGAACAAATCGAAATGTGGTTTTTCGTGGTGTGTACTCTTATCGATAACGAGTAGGCGTCATTACTCTTTTCCCAAGCATTTTTTTCGAATTGTTTCTGCATATTAAGCGAGTTTGCAAACGTTTTTGAAAAGTCTGACCCGTGCAAGCAGCTCATTTGCATAATGCAGCGCGTGCACTTTCAAATCCGTGTCGCTGTTTTCAATTGTCAAGATAAAGATTTCGTTTCTTTGATATTGTGGTAAAAAACAAATCGAAAGTGGTTTAGCGTGGTACTGATAGTCTTATCGACAACGATACGCGTCATCACAGTGGTCAAAATTTGTTCCGGACTCACTCGGATGCGCCTCGTGGGTCCACAACATTTTGACCACTGTGATGACGCGTATCGTTGTCGATAAGACTATATACCACGCCAAACCACTTTCGATTTGTTAAAACTCGTGCTCTCGTCACTAAATTAAAATGATTGATGTAATTTTCGTAAGTTCCATTAACCTCACTCAGCGTTAGACATGGCTTACCACTGAATTGCAATAAAATTTCGAATCAGACGCAGGCACTTTCAAATATCTTTAGTTAGTTGAGCTTGAAAAGTTTCTTCTTTTTAGTATCAACAATGATTTACTAGGTAAGAGAGAGAATTCGCACTATTGAACGAATTTTAAGATTACTAACTTATACGTTGAAGACTTGCGTAAAAATAGAGCTCGCTCATGGATTATTAAAGCATTTTACTTACTAGTTTGTTCTGAGTATATAAAGATCTTTTACTACTCAACTTTGACTGACGCGCAATTGTTTTTTTGCTTTACAATAAGCAGTCTGGAAGAATTTCTAGAGATGTCTGCCAATTAGCGCTCCAGCACTGCTTTGATTCCCAGCACAAGTCACGTGATGAAGAAATGACCAATGAGAGACCACAAAAGAGAAATATGGAGTATTCTCATCAATGAACATGAAATGGATACATTTCATCTCGTCGCCATTGGGTTAAAAGCAGCGTTTTCCATTGAAGTTACAAAGATAGTTTGTGTTTATTTTGTTTTAGTAACGAGGAGAACTTCTCTAAAGTTTGATCATTACTATCAAAAGGACTAAACTGTATGAACGTTATTTAAGTATGATAATGAAAAAACCACCTAAAAATTGTAATATAGCACATTAAAGTCACATTCAAAATATTCTGAAAGAGTTTTTTTCTTTTTTGGGATAGATTTAAGCCATGATATTACATATTCTATTTTACTAGTTATACATAAGGACCTTAGGCCGAACTTTGCATGTGCCGAACCTAAGACCAATTTAGATCGAGCCAAATCATTAAGTTCGGCAGATGAATCAAACTTTGAACCTAATTAAGTTGAACTTAATTGCAAAAGCAAGAGAGAAACGGCGCCGCGTTATTGCTAACCAAAATAACGGATAAAATGTGTGAAAGGGAAATTATCGAATGAAGAACTTGCTTTTCTTGTAAGTGCGATAACGAAGGGTAGAACAAGTCGAAGAAGGCAACTCCTGATGCACTAAAAAACCGAAGATGGTTTGCCTTCTAGTTTTACTTATTCTCAAAATAACATTACAGTTCCTCGTCCAGTTCGATCCCGTCGTCGGTTTCTTGAAGATTCATTTATTGTCATTTTCTCTCAAAAAATGACCACAGGGGGTCATTGACTCGCCTGTACCTAGGCCTTTTCGCGCTTAGCCTCCTACGCAGACGTTCTTAGGCTTGTCACGCGTTCCTCCCCACGAACGTCTGCTCAACAGACCGGTCACATCCGTTCGTTGACGGTTAGCCAATCATAACTTCTCTGCCAATCTGGGCCAAGCTGGTCTTTGACCGACTTTGACCCAACGCTTCAACACGAGAAATTTGTGCCGCAAAATGTTTAAAATTTTCACCTACATACGAGTTCCACCAGCAACTGCAGACGTACATATTACTTTAGAAGTACCGGCAACTGATAAGATCCACATTGAGGACCGGTACGGTCTTGCCAGAGCTAAGTCAAACAATGGGATATTCAACACGCAAAACAGTGAACTGATTCGCACGTAAACAACTACATTTTAATTATGTGGTGCCAGAAGGGACAAAAGGAGCAATAAACCTTTTCATCGAACTCGAGAAACACAAGCTCAACCAAATTGATGGAAGAAACATAAAAACCTCACTACAGAAAGGTGTAGCTTTCTCGAAGTAAAGCACGGCGTCTCCGAAGAAAAAACCGGACGTAGGTAAATACGATTTGCGTGATAAGAAGCAACATACGCTCTACTTACAAGTAGTTCTAGTGAAACAACCGGGCCCAGCGCCACAATATTAAATGCAGGTAAGCAACATTTCACGGAAAAATTCTTATTTTCCATATTTTGCCCCTCGAAAGCAAATATCGTGCAACATAAATGAGCCTAAACAATGCATAAGCACATGGCAAACAGCCTGACAAACAACAGAGATGTCAACATTAACTGAACAGGATTGGTTCTTTTAAAACAAAGGCTAACCGCCAGTGAACGGAAGTGGCCTGTCCGTTGAGCAGACGTTCGTGGGGAGGAACGCGTGACAAGCCTAAGAACGTCTGCGTGGGAGGCTGTTTCGCGCTCTGCAGAAGTTTTTTTGATTTAGATAACATTGACCTTGCCAATGTTTCTATTTAAATCCAAAAAAAAAAAACTTTTCTCGTTACCCACATTCTCGTTTAAAAAAGATTTTAACTCCTTAATCAATAATGGCTTTTTAATTGTACAATGAATATCCGAACGCCCGGTTGCTAAAATTTCAAAATGTGCCATTTATTGTGTCCAGTTGAAGTAATGTTATCCGCAATGGCTGATACTTGAAAACTCTTCGTGAGTGCTTTGAAATGTTCAGTTTAATTTTGCTGTCATGTAATGGACGCTTCGTTTTACCTATGTAAAAGTCATCACAGTTCCAGCAGCTAGCCTTGTACAGGATAGCCTGTGTTACAGCCGCCTCTTGTAACACAGGCTATGTACAGGTTCCACTATTTGTGTTCCCAGTGCTACGCGGCACAACATTCATATGTACCCTTACTTTCTCTTCGCCGCGATTCACCATCTATAATCGTCCCCGACTTTCTCTGTGCGACCTTGTAGCTCAGTCGGCAGAGTAACGGTAGATCTATTCCGGAGGTCGTGGGTTCGATTCCCACCGAGGTCAAAATATTTTTTCTTTGCCTCGTGTGGTTCCCTGTTCCTCTTTACTAGGGCTAACGCCCAGTGGGTTATTCATGGGTTTAAGTAGCACTATAATTTACACTTCAGAGTTAATTCTCTGGTTCCACTATTTGTGTTCCCAGTGCTACGCGGCACAACATTCATATGTACAGGACAGGAGCCCATAATGGGCTCCTGGTACAGGACCGTTGACTTGAGAGAGCGGCTGTCCTTGTATGGGAGTCATGAAAGAGTTAATGCGGTGAGTGTTACGAAAAATCATTTTTAAGCCGCGTTCGTTTGGGATATTCCGGAATAAGAATATATTCCGGAATATTCCGGAATGAGAATAGCTCCCAAACAAACGCTTACTCGCATTATTCCAATCAGTCTTATTCCGGATTGATCCCAAACGAACGCGCCCTTAGATATATTAATATAACCATAGAACTTGTAGATACAAGATTTATAAAGTTGCTTTGTGATGAATTTACTCTGGAGTCCCAGATAAGGTTAAACGACCAAAACATGTGCCGAGCCTATTATTAGATACGGCACATGTACACTCGACGCTTGAATCATGGCTATGAGAATAATAAGCATATAACTTATGCCATAAAGCCGACTGCAGTTTAGTTGCCTTTTAATTTACATCATCGAAATAAATAAACATTTTGTGAGAGTCCCTAACCAGAAGGCGAGTAGAAGGGTAGGGGTGTGAAAGAAAATAACTTTCCCACACTTGCGGTTCTCGCGGGCAGAATTTTCAGCAGAAAACCAAGTGGCGAGAGGACTGAGGCACATCAAAGTGTTAGTAAGCAGGTCCTCTCTAACATGTGATCATTTGCTGTGGACAATTGCGTGACTCAATAGTCGCTCTGTCTAATATCGATTTGCGATATACCAATATAATGAAAGAGGCTTTATTATTCAAGCTCAAGTCCGAATCAGAATGATATGCAGGCCGTTCTTTTTCTTGGTCGCCAAATTTGACGGGGGTAAGGAGTTGTGGGGTGCGAAGGTGTCATAGTGTCAAGCATTCCTGGCAAGTTTTGAGAAAGCTCTAGAGAGAACCATGCACCATAGGTTATCATACGCTTATCTCATATACAAAGATGCCATTGAAGCGTTTTAGGAACGGGTCGGTCAACGAATTCTATAGTTTGAAAGCTAGCCAAGGTAGCAAAGTTCATGCTGGTTCCCACGAACACCTCAGATGTTGAAAAGCTCAACATCTTTGTGAACAGAACTTTTAAATTTTGGGCAAACAATTGTAACTAGCAATTGGATAAAATGAATACTCAACGAAGCAGCTTGAATAGTAAATATTTAAGCTAAACTTTCATGTTAAAAATCCTGATTATCTTATTTGTTTCTGTTTCTTGTGTTCAATACTTGTGGAGTACGATTCTTGTACTGAGATACGAAGCCCAAGTAAACGCTCTCAGAGAGTAAAATTCTTACAGTGGTGAATTCAGTACTCTGCGAATGAGGTAAGTGGTGCGTTCTATCGAGAATAATCTGGAACATTGACCGACACAAACGACGCATGCACAGAATTTGAGACCAGGGCCTCGGTAGCTTCAAAACTCTTTGTTCGCCCCCTAACGCCCCTCTTCGTCGAATAATTATCGGGTCTTGAAAAATGTGTGAATTTATGCAACGTAAATTTGCTTATAGACACAGAACGTGGATCTCTTGCTATTCCAAACTAACACGTCTTAACTTAGGTGAGACAGCTGTCCAAATACATGCTCATCCCTTACTTTTCAGTAATTGGCTGTGAGCATACGTACCGTATTTTCTCGATTAAACTCCCCCAGCGTTTATTTTAAACTTGATTCGCCGATCAGGCGTTTATTGACTTTTGCAAATTATTCACGCCTGGAGTTTGTTAGGGTTTTTATTAATTATTTTTTTTAGAAAATATCTCATAATTATACCTAAAGCTTATCACAACTCGAATATAAATTCCTCGAGAGTCTTTAATATTTACGAATCAACGTGAGAGATCCGGCGTTTAATCGAGACCCAGTGTTTAATCGAGCTTTAGCTAAGCCGATCAAGTCCATGTGGCGGTGTGCTGAATTTATTAATTCTAAATAGATTGAGTGGGCTCCATGTTTAATCATATCTATAAAAATATACTCATATCTGATTGGATCTCAGCACGCGCCTTATTTTTCACCGATAACGCAGTTTCCTATATACTGAAACCAAACATGAAGTAATTTCAATAGTCATGATGATGGAATAAAAGTGTTCCGAAAATCATAACAAAGCAACCGTCTCTTAAAAAAGAGGGCATTGTTAGTCTCCTACTGAGCCACGAAAAAAAGGATACACGACACGCCGACAAATTCAACAGTACAGGACAGTATCAATAGTATTGAATTTATTTTCTTAGCGGAACTACACTTCATACGCCCACAACTTTCAGAAAAAATGCGGAAAAAACTTACATCAGATTGAACGAACGACTTCTAGTTCGAAGACGTCATAACGCTTAAATCACGTTTGGAAAATTGCATTCATAGCTTATCAAACCAAAAGAAAATTAATTTTAAAAACAAAGCTTACCGGTATATAGTTTGACGATGAAGTTGATTTGGCTACTAACCCCCTCACGGTCTGAACATAATGGATTTGTATGGAGGCTTGCCCACGTTTCGAGAAAAATGAACTTAATACATTCTAAAGCGAATGAAAGTCAGCAACACGATATCAAAAGTTGCTAAATCAAGACGTAATAAAGCAACTTTTATTTCGATTAGTGAACACAACTTCTGTTTTTTGAGATCTTTCTCCACAAAGTGCTGTCGTAGTGTGTCTTGTAGAAACAGCTGCAGATCTAGAGTCGCGCATCCTTCTGCGAATGGTTTAATTCCCAAGGGCTAATATCGAAATAAACCTCAATTGTCTTAGTTAACGCAAAATCCGCATCTACGAATTGCCAAAACAATTTCTCAGAAAAACAAAACAAGAAACAAAATAAAACAAAACCAAAAACTATTGCAGTGAGGATGTTTAAGACGATCAAAGACCAGCCCTATACAGATCCCAAACAAATTTTCCTAAACAAATTTGCTTTTTAAGAGTAGGTGATTAGCATGCAGTTCTATAGAAACACGCAAGAATTGGGGAAATTCGCCAACAGCTGTGGCAATAGGAACTGTGGGATCGTGTTTCCACAGCTTTTCTCGTCTTCACAACGTGGAAACTCCCTCTTTCATACCGCAAATAAAGGATGGCTCTTAGCCAATGAGGACGCTATAACTTGCCAAATATCGTCTAAGGCCTAACGAAAGGTCCCAGTTACCGCTTCACAAGACAGAAAGAACATTAACGGTTTTCTCGAGGCAATTTATTTCACGCTTTGAAGCATCATGGCATCTACAAGTTTTATACCTGCCCTGTTCTGTATTCTTTTCATCTCTTGTTGGCTCGTGCAGACAGAATCCTTTTCGTCCAATGGAGTTGGTAAAAGAACTTTTAAGGTAAATATTTGTTGTTGAGTGTTTTATGCGCAAGTGAGTTTGAATGTCAGACGAGAAAGCTTATGTTAATCCTTAAAATAAATGACAAATGAAGCTTAAGGATAAAAATCTCATCCAACCATAACATCGTTCGAGGTGAGGTCCCGGAATTGCCGCCGACTTTTTTTATGGTACATGTGTCCTTTGTATTTATATTTGGACTGATTTTGCTTCAATAAATTCTGTAATTTTATTGCGATTGAAAGCCAATTTTAAAATCATGGCGTACGGCCGAACCTCGAGAAGGGCACTTTCGGTCTTTCCAAACCTATTTTAGCTATGTTATTTTATCAGGAGCCATAATCAGGGACGGAGACCGTAAGTCTTGGGATGCGCGTGGACCCATGATATGGGACAATTTTTCTATTTTTAGAACAAATTGCGCCATCCTGACGTCATATATCCGCGCTGATCCACGCACGTGTCTTGGCCTCTCGCGTGGATGTTGTCACGTTGCGTGATGAAATTGTGAGAGTTGCGAGATCCTCTTGCCGATTTTTCACAGCAATGGCAGGGAATAAGGCAGAGAAGAAGAAGCAGGGCTCTTCTATGTACTTTTATGCTCTGATTTAATGGAAAAGGTGTGTTTTTCAAGGTCGAGAATTTCTTTAATTTCGCGCTGTGAATGAATAAAATCCGCTCGCCGGCTAGTTGTACGCGTAAACTTTTGTGTTTGTTCTATAGAGTTCTGTAAGAACACTGTTTACTCCGGTATCGAGCTGTTAATTTGTGAGTTTTCCAAACAATGCTTAATCATAACCAAAACCTGTTTTTGATAGTTTTCTTGTTGTTTCTGCTCGTTTGGCTAGTTTGCAAAAGTTTTTGTCTGACGCGTACGAGTAGTTCATTTGCATAGTGCAGCGCGTGCACTTTCAAGTCCGAGTCGGTGTTTTCAGATTGTCAAGCAAAATCGTGAAAAAGATTTGTTTCGTCGTCTTTTGTGCTGAGATACTACAACAATTTTCACTGTGTGTTTCTTTCACATAGTGAAACTTTACGCTGCGAAAATAAAATAGACAAGGAGTTTTAACTCAATCGAAATCTTTATTCGAGTTTTGATTAAAAGCGTCATCGTAACTTTTCTGATTATTTCTGCTGTTTTCACATATTTTCAGCTAAGCTTTTACTATGTTCTCAAACATTAATCAACCTTAAACATTAGAGATATTATATGAGTTCGATATACGTTTCACACCAAAGTGCGAAGTCCAATTTGTCATGTTTTACTAGCTGTGCAAAACACGCATCGGCGGTCGCTCTTACTCCCGACAACAGACAATTTATTGGATTTACACAAACAAAACTAAGCAGCATCTACGGACATAAACCTATTGTCACTTATTGGGCCTAAACGCCGCTATATCCAACTAGTTCTTTTTTCTTC
This sequence comes from Platygyra sinensis, assembly GCA_019787425.1. Classification (NCBI taxonomy): domain Eukaryota; kingdom Metazoa; phylum Cnidaria; class Anthozoa; order Scleractinia; family Merulinidae; genus Platygyra; species Platygyra sinensis. The sequence continues at coordinate 18,143 of JAHPZR010056288.1, forward strand.
TGTGTTATGGAAAAGCTGTTAATCTTCTTCATATGTGAAATTTAGATTGGAGTAATGTGAAGTTGTCGTAAAAGGAGCAGGGGAACTCAACTTGGTCAGAGATAAAAAGCGGGACATACCTAAATTAGGCACCGTCTTCCAGACTGGAGCAACTTACGGCGGAAATACTTAATCAAAATTCCAACAGCCATGAAGGCGTTGAGTGATGGGCCAAAAGGATCCAAAAGCATAAACGATTTCAGGAATTTCGGACGCCATTTCCCCTGCGCGACATCCGCGAAAATCCTCGCAGCAATGTGCGCGCGTGTGCCGCAGGCGATGGCGCAATTTGTTCTAAAAATAGAAAAATTGTCCCATATCATGGCGTCAACCCCAATACTAGAAATGGCGCGCGCTTACGGTCTCCGTCCCCGATTATGGCTCCTGATTTTATTTTATTTTTTTGTTTTATTATGTACAGCTTCAAAAAACCATCGCTCGTCACGTGGCGCAGAGTAGAACAATGCAACGCGGAAGAAGTGGAGCAAGAGGAACTTCTAATGTTTTGATCCATGAACAAAGAAACAGGGATTTCTAGATCATGAGTGTACAAGTGTGACTCGAAAGAAGCATTTTTAAAACTCTAGCTGACGATAGTTTATATTTATAATTGTAATTGACGATATTCAAAGCATCAGCTTTATTGCTAAGGAAAGGAACTTTAAGGGTTAAATACTGTGCTCTGAAGGATGCCTTTATAATGTAAGCGTACAATATTCCTTAACATTTATATATTGTAAATGACTTAGAGTAACAGTCGCTCAGCATTACATATCATCCATTGTGAGAAGAAAATATAACTGTATCAGCTATCTTGAACAGTAGGTTACACCTTTAAAATTAACTCAATTTCCTCTAAAACACTTTATCGCTACAAAGAATAGTACTCGAGAAACATAGAGTAGGATTGAAAGTTGGTACAATAGACCTTTCTAGCTTAGCCGGTTTGTTGTCCCATTTCAGATCATGTGATACGATACTCGATCTTCAGAATTCTTGGTGTCAAATGTTCAAATTTTTAGATGAATAAAAGAACAGTTTTTCAGCTGAGTTTATCACGTGGTCTTCAATGGAAAAAAACCCGCTAAAGCTGATAAGGGCAGCGATATAACATAATAATAATAGTAATAATAACAATAATAATAATAATAATAATAATAATAATAATAATAATAATAATAAAAGTAATAAAAATATCAACAATAGAAATAATAATAATAATAAAGATGATAATAATAATGATAACGATAATGATAACGATAACGATAATGATTAAGATAATGATAATGATAATGATAATGATAATGATAATGATAGTGATAGTGATAGTGATAGTGATAGTGATAGTGATAGTGATAATGATAATGATAATAATAATAATGGTAAAAACGTTTACCGCGCCGTTTCTATCAACATATTCAACAGCGCCTTGCAAAAATTGTCAAAATTAATACATACATAATAGTTAAAAATTACAACTCTAACATACATAGAATAAATAAATAAAATAATAAATAGAAAATTTTGTGGGATGACTTCGCCAGGATTTTCACATTTCTCATATTTTCTGGTTTAAGTCAGTTATTACAAATGATTTTACTACTCATAGTGTGACAGAATTATGACCGTCTACTGTACTGAACGACATATTTGAGCGTAAAACGAGTAATGGAGTGAATTTTCTATAAATTGAATATGACCATCCCCTCTTTATTGTCTCTTGAGCGTCGTCCGACCAGCCCAAGTTTTCCTGTTCTCAAACAAAAAACAACTATTATTTTAAAAACTCTTATTCTTTGGCCATTTCAGCTTTAACAGA
>JAHPZR010056288.1:25000-30000 GCA_019787425.1 Platygyra sinensis
AAACTTGTCGCTAATCTGGCACAAAGTTGGCCCTTTATTCCCTTAGCCTTGATCGTCTCAGAGCTGTTGCGAAAAAAAACTATAGAGCGAATGAAAAAATTATCGAATCGAAAGAAATTTTGAACTGAAATGACGGCGAAACATATTGCAGTTCCCTCGTGTAATTCGCGTTTTGCGCATGCTCGCTATGGTTCTCAAATGATTGACAGATTTCTTTACTGGGGCGATCATAGAAACCAGAAAAACGGTGAGATCAAAGGTAGCTGCCAGCTCCCTCCGACAAGTAGTTAAGCTGTGGTGTATGGAACAATGTGACGATATTTCATTCGTTTTACATGAAATGCGTTAACCGAGATATAAGTGTGTAGCCCGGATGAAAGTGTGTTCAGTTCAGTAAAGCTGTGTTCACGTATCGAGTTGTTGTTCGTCGCCGTCTTCGTTAAATTCGCCCGGCATTTCAGGAAACGTTACACAACAATATACAAGAAGAAATAAAAAAAATATTTATGTTAGATCTGCAGTAAATTGCAAACACATTTTAAATTATACTTTTTGTATCATAATAATAGATTAACCTACAGTTGAACACTATTTTGAAACATTGCTTCAAATAAGACCAGAATGCGTCTTGAAGTTACATTTGAAGTACTGTAGGTTTTGTTAGCTTTTTTTTTTAAGTCATTCCCATTATCGTTTTCGGGTACTTTTTAAGTTTTTGTACTTTTTCGGAAACTCTAAAAAGTGTTGAACCAACACCTTAAAATTCAAACTGTCATAAAAAAGGCCTCCACTAAAATCTTTTTCCTTTCACTATAACAGCGCCGTAGCTAGTAACCCCTGAGGCCAACCGAGGCACTTGCCTCGGTCATTTCTTTGGCTTTTGTTGTTTATAGTACCTAATACCTAGGAAGAGAACTGATTGCCTCAGTCATAAGTTATTCATAGACATTGCCTCAGTCAAAATTTTTTTCTGGCTACGGCCCTGCTATAGGGTGGTTGCTTTTAAAATGTCCGAGTTAATGCGAGCTTAAATTAATATTTCCTCCTTTTACGACAACACCCTGTTCCTGCCGTGATGATTTTTTGTTCCCGCCCTTATCTTCTTTAAGAGACAACAATGCATATAATTAGATTACTATAGATATTTAAGAAAATACAGAACTCTTAAAAAAAGAGAAGTTGTTGCTTTTCCTCGCTGATTGCTTGGGTAAGGAAAGTGACACTGCATGGATTGGTCGAAAACGTAACAGCGTCTTTCCTAGACTAGAAGAGGGAGTAGCTCACAATTGCCTCTTGGTTTCACGTTAAGCATTCGTTGTCATAAAGTTCTATTTTCAGGTGATTTCATCATATGCTCTATTATCATATTTTTTGTCCATATGTTAATTTTATTTATCAGGAACAATCGCGAAAGCCCTCGCACTACTTCCCCCGCTTACAGCGACTGCCAACGAAAAGCGATAAGATTAATAAAGAACTGAAAGAAAAGGAAAAGGAACCTGGAGATAAAAGATTTTCCTGTTAATAAAGGTTCCGTTGAACTGAACTTTTAAGCCGGGACGTTCCAGTTCTTTGCGCGGTTCGCAGCAGCTGCATGCTGATTATTAATACCTCGTATACGTGAGTTTCATTTAAGTTCCGGCCCTCACGATGAGTGGAAATTAAAACCATGCTGATCAGTTTAATATTAATAGTCTTAATTATCGTGATCATGCTATCACTTTCGTCCTTGTGTTTTACATGTAAGTACTTTTGATTAAATTTTCGTCCACTGGTTTTAGAATGGCAAATCGAATGTTCGTTGCTGTGGTGTATACACTAATTTAAGATTGTGAAAGAAGAAAAAAGAAACTTCAACTTCAACTTCTGTAGAATGAAGAAAAGGGACAACTCCGGTTAAGCTAGAGGATAAATCAATACTTGAGGGAAAAAGATGAACAACAGTGCTAGTTTTTCTTTGTGTTTGTTGCACAGACATTTAAATCTTGCAGTTTGGTACTCAATGACTGAACAACGTCGCGACACAGCGTATTAATCTGAGTGTCAACATGCAGTTTCTTGCTTTATCGATAATGATTATCCAGTTAACTGTGAACAAAGTGTGAGATGTTACCCATAAACTAAAGCGCATCCTCTGTCTCCTCAAAACCAGCCTTGCATCTAAAGCGCTGAAATTCAACAGACGTCGACTAATGAAGAAAGAAAGCAAGCGATGACCAGTAATTAGAGCAGGATATTATTTCAAAATTAGAATTAAGACTGCGACTAATTAAAAGTTTTTGACTCCACTCAGTTTCGTACAAAACACTTTTCGTTCACTCGAGACCCTTGAATCAAACTTATTTTTGAGCAGCCAGATCTTTATCTTTATTATTTAGAAAACAAAATGCTTCTGAGGGACAACACAATGCAATCATAATTAAATATAAAACGATAAAAGCTAAAAAGTTGCGAGAATTGAATTTTTTACAAGTAAAACGCTACTAATATATCTGCTGGCTTATTCAAGTTTGATCGAGAAGTTTTCTATGCCTTTCCTACCAATGGCAATGCGAGCATTTTTACCCTATTGCAGAACAATTACCGTCTGCCGTGTTAGTAAAATCTCCAAGCAAGCTGTTTTCAGTGAATATAACTTCAACTCAGTTCTAGTAGATAACGTGACTCACTGCTTATCGCCCACTGAGTCAGGTGAGAAAAGTTGTATTTTCTCTTGTCAGATCAGGTCTTGTCTGTCCGTGGCCCATTCAACATCAATTTAATTGTCTCTTTCAAAACGGCTTCCTGATCTCAGGTAGCGAGTCCAATATTGAATCTAATTTTAGTTAGCGCGCTGTTGATGAAAATCAAATTTAAAGAGTTATGCTGCGTCATTTTGTTGAGAAACTTAATTGTTGTAACGATAATTTCTTCCTTTTCCAACGCCATCTGATTCATGCTTTATATATATGTCTGGACTGCTGAAAACGGTGCTAGAGATTTCGACCCCAATCACCCTTATTTCACCTTGATTTCGCCAAACATTTAGGCCGCCTCCAAGCCATGTAAACAGGCAAACACTAGAAAAGGGGCGACAATGAAAGGAAGATAAACGGGTAAAGGACTGACGTTCCTTTTAATTTATCTTATATCGTCACCTTTGGAGAAAACGCCCACTTAGGGCGCGATTTCATTTCGCACCGTTTCATAGGCCAGATACACTTAAAGTGTTGGCACTGTTTATGCATAGCCACTTTTACAATAAAGCCAGACATATATATTTGAGTGTAATTTTTTTTTAAAAAACAAGATTTGGCTGGCAATATTTCCTGCGAGATTCATTAATGCTTTACTCGAAAAGGAAGCTTTTAGCTGACACGGAAGCCTGATCTAAAACGTAACAGCTTTTTCTTTTTGTCACGACAGGTAAATTGACATTAGCGCTATTATGATGTTATATAATGGAAACAAGTAAATAACCTCATAATGGACCGGAGTGACTCTGCCGTTCATTTCCCCAAACGAAAGATAACCCTTATCAAATAAATCGATCATAAACAAGTTTCTTGCCAAATTTAAATGATTCTGAATCTCTTGAATTAACCTTGCATAGCAACAAGTGGTTTCTGCGTTTAAAACTGAAAGCCTATGGTTTCCTCTAAAGCAGAAATCGTGAACAAATTGAAAATTAAAATTAAGTTTTAAGTTCTCTGCATTGCTGGTTATCCAGTTTGATCTGTGTATTTACCGAAAATTAAACATAGCTTGGTAAACGTTTACATGGAGCAAATTCATAGCGACTCTTCCCGCCCTTTCGGCAGTGTAAAAAATATTGAGGAATACACTGAATATTGGACCGAACGCAATTAAACGTCCAATTTGCCGACGTGAAGCTAAACGACTAAAATGTTGTAAATCCATATCAGGTTTTGACATTTTTCTGTCAAATTTGTCGTTAAGGCTAAGATTCAATTACGACATTTGCTTTTAGATCGACTGAATTTTTTCAATAATTCCTTTTGGAGGGGGAGGATTATCAGGTGTCGCGGCTTTTGCAAGAAAACGGAATTGACTTTTTAACAAACTACAAAATGAGTTGATGCAATTTGTCTTTCTTTGTTTCTTTGCAGCTCTGACACCAATTAATTCTAATTAGTCACTATAAGTAGATCCGGACAAATATTTCTTTAATGGACTTTAATTTGAAGATATAAAAAGCTGACCAGTACGTGAGATATGATCGTTGTACGGCAAAGCTAAACGCGAAAGTTCCCTGGCTAGAGAACCCATATCTTTAAGAAGTATGATGACTAAAAGGTTGCTCTCTGCCACTTTGTGCATTCTTCTTCTGTCTTCGGTTTTCATGTTTTCCGAAGCGTTTAATTCTAATGGAGTTGGTAAACGAGGTGTAAAGGTAAGTTTGCACGAGAAGTCAAGTGAATTTCCTAAAGCAGTGTCCATCGTCGTCGACTTTGCTGCGTCGACTTAGCTTAACTTTGTTTTTTTTTTCTATTATCTTGTGTGCGTATGTCTATATTTGTGCCCCTGACCAAAACGTGTGGACTGTATTTTCTCTTACTAGCATGTTTTACTTTTAGGTTATATTCTGGTAACCAGCACCCCTATCATTTTCAAGCAAATTAAACATTGTAATATCCCACTATAGTGTAAATTAAATTTGAAAGCTTTTTTTGCTGCATTTGGAGAGCTAAAAATACGACTGTGTTCTATGGTACATGAAATGCTTCTTGGACACTAAGATGAAGATATTAAGCTATTTTTTTTAGGGGAGGGATAGAAATAAAGATGGCTTTTTGGCGAAGCATCAGCCTGCAGATATTTTTTCGATTTGAAATCCCACTCTTCGGCCTCGTGAATACCTTGCTCATTAAAAAGCTTCTTTTGTGGTTCTGGTGCACTCTTGTAGTAATTTTGTTTAGTATAATTTCCAGAGGTGAACGTAAAAACTACGTCTGTGTATTTTGTTTTAGTCCGTTATTTTGTGATCCTTGATATTCACC
>JAHPZR010056288.1:37500-44483 GCA_019787425.1 Platygyra sinensis
CATTTTTGGTGACCAAAGGATCAAGGGTTTTAGAGAAAAATGTAATTGAAACAGAGGTATCAAAAACTGTGTTCAGCCACCTTAATTTAACAAACTCGATCGTGTCAATTCATTTTAGGATGACCTACTTAAAAGGCTCTATAAGGTAGAGGCATAAACAGAACGTGACTATGTTGGGATAGCGAAAATAACATTTGCCCAAAATTGACTAAGATGGGGTCTATAATTGGCCACGCAATAGACTACAATGGGGTAGGGGTTCTGAGAAGCCAGCGGCACATACCCAGCAAAAACTGACCCAAGTACCCCCGCCCTTCCCCCCCCCCGGATCTTGTTGGAGTTCTCTACTAAGCAAACGAACCAGATTTCCACTATCATCCCCACAAGTGCAAAAATTAGAAATACCAACCATGAACGGCGGAAAGAAGCTTATACAACTTTGCAGGGCAATAGGTTGAATTTTACTCATTTAGAATGCTTAATGGCGATCATATTCTGTTTCCAAATCTTGTTACATTTCGTAGGTACATCTCTTCCAAAACCCATGGTAACTGAAGACATGGTGAACAATTATAATTTCCATTATCTATTGAAAAATATAAATCAGTTTGACCTTGTCAAATGGACCGGCATTTGAAGTCTTCCGGAAACCTCACCGTAGACACGGTCGTGCGGCATTTCTGAAATATTTTCCCAAAAAAATGAACCTTACAAACGCCCGGCAAACGTCTGGGAGGGGAGGATAGCCTTGATGAGGCTTGAAAATAACACAGAGAAAACTGCTAGCTACACCAATGACTTAAATCCATCTTATTAACTTTGGTGTCGGGAAGTTTCGAATGTGCGATATATTTCGTCCCTTAATGTCAGTTAAATATTCCGAGTATATATTATGGGATAGACAATTTTCACCAAGTTTGGGATAGATCTACTTACAAGTACATTTTAGCGAATTTGAATCATAGAAGAAAACACAAAGAATAGAGACATTGAAAATTAGCTTTACAGACTTGTGATTTACAGTTATTTGTTTAGCTGTTAAATCACGAACAAGGCAAAAATTGCAGCAAAGAAAATTTAGTTTCCACTATGTCTACAATAGTTCTATATTGAGTCAATTTGTAACCCTTGCAACAAAAATCCTGAAAGCTCTATTTGAACAAAAGATATAAAAAAAAAATTATCTTGGCCACAAAATAATATTAAAGATTTGACTTATTGCTAGCCGTTTGTAAATATCTGCAGCTGATAACTGTTCTTTGGAGTATCTCAGAATCGGCTTTAAGAAAGGTAAATGGTACCTTTCACACAGCTTCCGAGATAAGAGACCGTTTCTAGCCTCCTAGCAGTTAATTAAGGAAATACTTATAAAAAGCGCAAGCATGGCTTGTCTAGATCTTTTCCTGATAGTCCTTTCGTTAATTTCGACAAGTGATGTTACTGAGTTATTTTCATTAACTAACTAACCAACCAACCAACCAACCAACCAACCAACCAACCAACCAACCAACCAACCAACCAACCAACCAACCAACCAACCAACCAACCAACCAACCAACCAACCAACCAACCAACCAACTAACTAACGTCTCCTGGGTCTGCGAGGATGGATACTCATTTGAAACGGACGGGAAGGAGAAATGGCAAAGGTCTTATGATATTTGCCTGCTTACAGACCTCAGACCCTTGTAATATAACGTGATTCTTTTTCGAAATCAGTAGAAACGAAATTCTTGTAGAAATGTCCAGAAACCTTGCTTTAAGTAGGCGGTTCAGGGATTAAGGTACAACCTATTTGGTATTCCAGTTTCCTACAGTATGCTTAGCTATACTATTCTGTTACTCGGTCTAGAATAACATGAAGTACACAACCATAGATGTTTCGAGATTTTAGTATTTTTTTTAGTATTTTGTTTTTACTCCCTTGCAAATTAAGTGCCATATCATAAGAAAAACAAAGAAAGCCGATAGCTAACAAGCTACGTGAAAACATAGTGCAAACACATTTTCATAGGTCATTAACACTTGTCATTAGAAGTTTTTTTGCAGGTTGATTCAGTGCTGTTGTGACTGTTCCAGCACCATAAGTTGTTTAAACAACTGTGCATGCAATATTTTGCACCGCTTGGCATTCTATATTAAATGGAAAATAGTGCTTCATTTGGTCGCCAGGCTCAGTGGAATCGACAAGAGACATGCATCTAAAACGACAATGCTGTGTGAGAGAGGAAACAATTTTTCACTCGCCATGGTTGAATAAATGGATCTGGATGAATTCAAACCGACTAAAATGTGTATCAGTGCAGGAAAAAATGAAAAATAAAAAGTAATTTACTTAGCTGCTATATTACAAGAAAAGCAAAAAAAATTGAAATTCGTGTTTCTAAAGAAGTTTAATTTTTACTATATTCATCTCAATTCTTTGTTGTGTCAACTTGTTTACGTATAACACCTCAAAACCTGAAAGCCTTATTTGACCAGATAATAGCAGTATAAGCCATAGGGGAAGGCCTTGGAAAATATAAAAGGACTGACTTTACTTTATATTATCCGTTCACAACTGTTCATTGAAGTGAATTTTCTCAGAGCTGGCCTCAACAAGGTGAGTGCTTCTTTACACAAGTTCAGAGAAAACAAGAATAACGACACCCACTATCAAAACAGATTTTTCTGGATACGTTTTTTAAAAAAATGTATCACTTTAAGAAAAGCAAGAAAAAGTTTCGTGCCGGTTGCCTTTTTAGGACCGTGGTAACTGATATTCTTTTCGTGTATCTAAATGCTTTGTTTTTTATCTAAATGAAGTGGAATGGACAAATATTTTCCGAACTCTACAAGCTTATTGACCCAGGTTAATATTTTTGGAGTTTCTTCCGATACGTTAAAATCTTTAATTATTCATTTGTACAAGGCTCTATCTTTAGCTTAAGGGTGTTGTGTAGCGGCAAAAGTTGAAGAGAACAGACTGAATTTTCCTAATTCAGTTTGATCAGTCAAGTTTCTGAAGGAAAAAAATATTACAGGTGCATGCCGTCGCTGTTATCTGCCGGTGTGACACAAACACTTAGGTACCATATACTGAATTTTGTTTGAGCAACGGTTATGTAAACTTCTTTTCGGCGCACACGCCGCTCCAAAATAATTGCTATTTTAAGTTCCCTTCTCTTGAGTAACTCCGGCCCTCACGCTTCTGTGATACAACGAACAAAATTTTAAATTATGTAGGATTACTTTTAAAGCCGTAAGCGTTAGGAAGCTTGTAACACAGGGGGAGGTTTCGATGCATAGAATCTTTGCTACGAGGAAGTAACTGAAAAAAGCCACTTTTACAGGTAAGAAATGAACGAAACATCTGCCATCTGTGCCTCCGAAGTTTTCAATTTGGTGGTTTGTAATTGTTGTCTATACGTCTACTATAGGAGGTCCAACATTACCTACAACATTTGTTCTTTCCGGCCGTTTTTTGTATGCCTTTTTAATGTTTTCTTTGTGGTTACAGTAATAATAATCTTTGATCTGGAATTAAACTCAAAGTATCCTTGAACTAATACATAATGACATCAGCCTATAAGTGTTTCTTTGTTCTTCCATACAAAACTCAAAGCACTTTTACAACAAGTGGCTTGTAGTATGGGCAAAGAGCCTAAATTAACATTTTATAAACTAGATACAGGTCATTTACATTTCTCAAACTCATCCATGATAATTCATCAAGTTTACACAAAAGAAATCATGACGTGCCGGTGTTTGAATTAATTACCATAGATCTTTTACGATTTTGTTTCTCCGTTATAGTTTTAGTTTCAACTGTGAAAGTATATAAAGCGCTCAAGACGGTATTCAAGTTGACCACATTTCCTACTGACACCTCGAAGTTCGTCAAAAATACTCCGCTTGGCATCATATTTTCAACTCTCCTCTCGGGGATGAGAAATGTTGTCACGCACGGTTTTTCGTGTATGATATGTTACTTGGAAAGATATAAAATAATAATAATAAAAAAATAAGACGTTTATTTACCCTCGGCAGTGTTTATAGCACAAGTGCTAGTGGGGCCGAGCAAACAATTGAAACAAGATAAGTTAAGATATTCCTTATTCATGTAGAATTCAGGGTAATGCTAGGTCACCATTGCTCAATCAAAGATCACGGAGTCTCAGCGGAAAGAAAAAGTGTTGCTCCATTCTCTCATGTGCATTTTCTTTCTTCGACCTCAAACACTTCGATTAATGGGGTTCAGTCACCGTATTTTGAGTTATTTGACCAAGTACAAACTAAATTGAAGGAGACCTGAAAATGCTAATTCACTAAGAACACCAAAAACAACAAAGAGACAAAAATTAGCTCTTATTAACCAAGTAGGAGGTCTATATGAGAGAATCTTGACCGAGGTCGTAAGTACAGACCGAACGCAGTGAGGTATTTACACACGACCGAGGTCAAGATTCTCCCACACCGACCGACTTAGCTCGGTTAATAAGATGTTTATTATATATAGCTAAAGCAAGAACAATTTAATTCGTTTAATGTAACTGGTTTCTACTTACTCAGTGACATTTTGATTGCCAATGGCGATGAGCCGAATTTAATTCTTCCAAAGTTTGTTCGCTCTCTTTCCTTTTCTTCTCATCAGCTTTTTGGCACTTACAGAAATAAGTACTCTTAGATGAAAATGGCCAATGGTTTTTCATTTTAGTTTGCAACCTTTTCACTGCAAAACATTACCGGTCTGGATGGGAAAATCTAGACCGCAGTCAATATCGTTTTCAGCCAATCAAATTCGTGAATTTGGTAGTTCGCAGTCCTTGTGAGACAGAGCCAAATAATTATAACACATAATAGAACAAGGATGACTAAGAATGGAAAAAATTAACACAGATTACAAACAACGAACTTGAGAAATTTAGGCTGAATTTATCAAGATGAACAAACCGTGACGTATAGCTCCTTTAAGCAATGGCTTCCGTATTGTCGAATCACTTCTGTGGAATATCTTTTTGAGGAAAAAGCTCCTATTACTTCACTACTGTTACTATGGTGTTTCAAACCATTGTTAATAGAGGGGAATGGTTATGAAACTCGACAAAGTTCTTTGTATGTTTTAGTTCTGTTTTGCGACCATAGTTAATTCAGCGGAATGGTTAGGAAGCCCGGCAAACATCAAATGAGCAAACAAAGATGCCAAGATTTAGGTTGGAAGGTCAATGACCGTGCAAAATCTTTTCTTTAGCGCTCATACACTATGCATGAGTTACGTAACCAACACGCTTCTATTGGTTAGATCCTCAGAACGGAGTAAACAACTATTGTGTTTTGTGCAGGGTCAAGGTTAAAAAAGCGAACAATAATTAACCTACAACAAAGAAGTTTGTCGAGTTTCATAACCATTTCCATCTATTAATTAACTATGCCTTGACCGTGCACAAAACACAATAGTTGTTTACTCCGTACTGAGGAACTAACCAATAGAAACGTATTGATTACGTAATTCATGCATAGTGTATGAATGCAAAACAAAAGATTGTGCATTGTCGTGGACCTTCCAACATAAATCTTGGCATCTTTGTTTGCTCCTTTGATGTTTTCCGGGCTTTATAACCAGTCTCCTCTATTAACTATGTTCAAACATTGGAAACATTCGGACTCCTTTGAAGTGAGTTCCCTTCTGTAGTTAGAATATCTCCTATAATTTTGAAAGTAGTATTATGGACGCGTAGATTTTTTTGCCCTATAACTAACTTGCAGATGGTTTTTTGATACGTACACGTAGGTTAATATGAAGACCACAGTTCATCGCACTGGTTGTATCTCTATTGATTTTTCACTCACCCCGAGTGCAATCTGAGGATGCCGAAGTTGAGGTCTTGCACAAATGGCCCCAACGATTCTACGGAGAAGTATCTATTGAAATTGAAGAAACTGTCGAAGATGGCTGGCAAGTGGTTCTGACTTTCGGCAAGCCTGTGGAACGACTGGTAGTGTGGAATGTGAGGGTGGATTCAGTGTCTGATGACAAAACGGTGTACGTCCTTAAGAACCAGTCTTGGAACCCAATATTAGAGGCTGGGCGTCTTTTCAAGATTCATTTCTTCGGGTACAAGAAATTTGGCCAACCTACGCCGAGCGTATCAGCAGAGTTTTCTCGTCTTGGCGAGGGAAGTGGCTTCTAAGCAACCTTGAAACACTGCAAAACAAAAGTTGTCTAACAAACATGAGATTAAATGATGAATAAAGCATTCTGATATTGCAATGTTATATTACTTTATCAGTTATTGATATTATATTACAATGAAGTTTCTTGTCACGCTGTTGACTTTGTTATGACATTCAATTGACTGTGATAAAGGGATTTGCTTATTCAAGAATTCCTATTCGGCAAAGGCAACGATAAACGTTCGACATAAAGTACTTTTTTTCTATCTCAAAATAGCGTTTTCACACCTTTCTATCTCAAAATAGCTTTTTCCTGTTAAGAGGTGGCCATTGTAGAGAGCTACTCATGTTGGAGGTGACAATTGCCCATGTAGGAGATGCTCCCCCTTAAGCAGTATTTTGCCTCAAAGAGTGCATTTGAGGTGATTCCATATTACGTTGTTCCACATTCTCGAGACATTCTATCTATGACATTTTCAATGTATTTCTTTCAAAATCTTTGCTTGTAGCTGCTGCGAAGTGAAACGCAATCTGATGATACAACTCAAGTGATTCGGCATAAATCGGGTAAGATTGGCCTATCCGTGAAATCTTTTGCGAGCATTATGAAAAAGTGCTTGGTATAAACATTCAGGGAAGGTTTCAAAGAATTGTTCGACAACCTTGATTTCTGGGAAATGACCTTAAAATTGACTGACAACCGCAAGCAAGCAAGCAAGCAAGCAAGCAAGATAGCAAACTTCTGGAGTGAAAGAAAGAGATTTCATTGCGGGACTAGATTTCAATTTCAATAGTGTCTGTCCAAGGAACACAGTTTTGGACAATGAATT
>JAHPZR010056289.1:0-5000 GCA_019787425.1 Platygyra sinensis
TTGCTGCACGGGAGTAGAGGAGAATATTTGCGAAAATATATTTTAGGGAGGGTATCAGTCATCACAGTGATTTTTTTATATATTGAATTCAAAGGTTAATCAGCGGTACCAGATTGAACTGTTTGCTACAGAACTTGATTTGTCAGACACAAATCAGGAACGGGGTTGACAGACTCGACCCAAATACTACACGTATAAAGATCACGGGATCACGTTTATTTGGACCGCTTATTTTTACCGAGTAATCTTACGTGGCGTAGAGCCAATGTGACGGCTGGCTTGACTGGCAGGGATCCAAACGTAAAAATAAATGTCTTGCGGCGTTTTCGTTGAGGATAAAAAGCTTGACTCTAATTTGCATATAGTAGCAATAGTAACGCGATACTTCTGTTTACATCTCGGCAAAAATTCTCGACTTCCGTTCTGCTTTCAAGATACGTTTGCTTGTAGAGTCCTCGTATATTAAGGCAAATGATTTGTTTCAGTATCAGACTAGAACAACAGAGTGGTTTGATATTTTTTTCCAGAATGCACTTCGTGAGAGTATTATGTAAAGAATATCATGTGATAGAATGAGTTAAACAAAAGTGTTGGTTTACTTAACTTAGTTGATTCTTTGGATCATATTTATGATAAGATGCCTAAGTTAGTTGAACAGTATGAGTGATATAGTTCATAAAGAAAAATATAAAATTTCAGTTCATACAATAAATAATAGTTTCCTTATACGCAGTGGAATTTTTATAAGAATTTTATACCCTTGACGAATAAAACAGAAGCGGGGGCAGATTTAGTGATAACTATTACTAGTGATTACCTATATTACCTCGGCGCCTTCCGGAAAGCCTGATTCCGCGACAGGAGGTGGAAGTTGAAATGTGAATCCCAGCAGTCTGATGATCTTACCCAACGTGAGTGCTGTGATAGACGCGTAGAAGAATTGCGGCTCTCCAACACCAACGTACCCGCTGCCGCCGAAACAATGACCCTGAATGAAACGTATTATATATTTTTAGTATTTTCCTGTCGTAATGTAATTTGCAGTATTACTACATCTTCACCACAGCAAGCTTTTCTCCAACAGATCACTGTGAGCTTTCTTAAAGAAACGTAAACCATATTATGCGTCCGTGATTTTTCAAATTCTTATTAATTGTTACTGTGATTTTTGTCACTCAAGGTGCCAGTGGAAGCGCTATTTGCCTCATTATGGGTCTATTAATTGTAGAATGACAAAATCATGCTAAACTAGAATTGAATAGCCCAAAACACGACAAAACGATGCTTAAAATGAGAGTTTCTTTCCATTTTCTTTTCCATTTTTTATGAAAGTCAAAATTATTTTCATATGAAAGATTTTGCACAGGAACTCGTTTTGAAACAGAGATTCAAGGTAACCCGGAAATGGCCTATTCTTGGGCGCAATCCATTGAACCAAAAAATTCTGGGCTGAGGTTCGAAAATTTCTTAGGGTCGAATAGATCGCGACAGGTCCGAACGGTCTCGTTCCATTCCACTCGCAAAACGTGTTTCGCGCTCATTTTGAACGAAGGATGCAGGATCACTGTGGCTCGTATTTAAGCTAGATGACGATTTCGACGGTGATATCAATGATATTGTGTGAGCTGCTGCATCCGTAGTAATTTAACCAGTACAACGGGCTATTTTGAGCAGACCTTTCCCAGACGTTTGCCAAATGACTTCAAACTCCACGTTCCAATCGAATGACGAAAAGAACATTCCACGACGGATAGCGTCGATTAAAAAAAAAACGATTTTAAAATTTACCTACGAAGCTCACGATACTCTAAAGTCATTCACTTTGTTTATCACTATCAATTGAAAACTATCGCAAAACTTAATCAGGAACACAGCAATAAATTTGAAATAAAAAAATTAAAACTGACTAGCCGTCATCGCTCTCGTAAACCACACAACGCATGCGCAGAATTCGGTCATTTCCCGTTGTTGTTTGGCAGAAGACAGCAAAGAAATGTACCAAGAATTATGACGCATGTACATAGTCATTGTACTGCTCGTAACGTTCCCGTTGCCGTCGTGGTTTTCTCAAACTCCCTTTTTTATCAAACACTGCGCGGCGCAGGCTGAAATGGTATTCACTCTCAGAAGACACATTCAGACTGATTTTACAGCTAGACTAAGTTTATGTACTCACATCATTGTTGAAATCTGCTGGTATTAGACAGTCGTAACCAAATTCTACTCGCATTCCAAACTGTACACCAGTGATGGGTATAGGCGCTCCGACTTTGTACGTCATACTGTGGAACGAAGTTAGCAAATGGTGAAATGGGCTGCAGAATGATTCCCTTTTCATATTCAATTCATTTAAAAGTACTTTTTTATTCAAGTCGTCCTTCTTAGGAGAACATAGTCTAGAAAGTTTAGGGGCAAACGTTAGTTCAGTAAATGACTGGAATTGTATACATATCTATTTTATCTAAACACAAACAAAATGCCATTATCTAAAAACTTTACATAATCTTCCAGCTCCGAGGGTTGGTGTGATATTAGTCGTCAATATTGGATAAATACTTGCTTGTAGTTATATATTCATGAAACACATCGATCGACCAGGAATATCGAAAGGAATTTTAAATGCTTCAGTCTCTCTGGTCTCGAATGCTTGTCACAGAGTAAAGAGGAAAATGATTGGACGTTTGTTTATCAGAAAATAAGTAATTCTAAAAATATCTGGATTTAAAGTATGGCAAGGAACTTGTTGAGGTAAATCTTAGCGTTTCTTGGACGGCATTTTGCCATAAGGACCGTTTCCATATAGACCTTTTTAAAAGCCGGATATTATTTTTGTTTACGACAGCTGGACATAACAAAATACTTATTGATCCAGTTCAATTACCGACCAGCCTATACTGAGGAATATAGCTAAGCCTCCGTTGAATTTGCTTTTCGTCTTGCCACACGACCTCGGGCCAAAATTTCATGGTGCGGCTCTCGCGGTCGGTTAGTAAGAGGCTAAGGGCTTTAACGTTAGGTGCGTTTGCTGAAGATACATTGACTAAATTTCTCTTAAATTTCCACTCTCAAGTCTCCCAAGTACGTTTAGTCCATTTTATGGTGTACTTTCCCTCCCCTCTCAATCAAAATCCTCACCCAACAAAGATGTTCCCCAGAGAGAGCCACGGGATGGTGTACGCTTTCCGCCACATACCACGCATGCCCAGTTTTCCGCCAACTACCTGTTTTTGGAAATCGTATTCCAACACACCAAAGAGCCACAGTTCATTGCCAGGAGCGATTATACCGTCACGTTCAATTTCTCCATTGACAGGGACCTTGATGTCTGCGCGGAATCCCAATTTTACATGTGTTGCTGTGTCATTCCAGTCAGCCTAAGACAGGTTAAGACGAAGTTCGATAAGAAGTTAAATCGAACAATTAGAGCTTTTAATGAGCAAAAGCCATGTACCAAAATAATTTTAAATGTATTTTACAGTCCTTTATGCATTTTCTAAAAGCTTAAAGGCGGAGCGATCCTATAAAAGGCAAGGACACTCCGACTTTGAAGCTAAGCACTTCGTTGGCGTCGCATAACATAGTAGTCGTAGAGAAATAGGGCTTTTTCGTTAAAACAACGGAGTCATTTACGGAGAATAATATAAAGTAAAGAATTAAAATACGTGAAATAAAACTTCTATTAACACTCTAGAAGATGCCTTTAGATGAACAAAAACGAGGAGTTATCTTCGTCACTTCACGGAACGTTCAAATTTCGTCGCTGACCGTAAACTGAATAACAAAGCTGATACCTGCGATCAAAGGGTCATCTGCTAGAACGGAAACCAATCTCATAATAAGAGTAATAAGAGGTGATTTCGGTTGGCCTGTGAGCACAGACTGGTTTTTCGTGGGATATTTAAATTATTCAGATTTATGAGCGTTAAGATGATGTTAACAAAATGCAAAGAGCAAAGAAATTGGAAACAAAAAGTACTACATTTTGACGTCATCTGTAAGATCTATTACTGAACATACACACGGCGAGATGAAATGTAGTTGTTAAGTTTTTAAGAAAAATAAAGAGAACTGTGAAAACTTTTAATTTGTCATCGTGCCAGTTGTGTAACAATGTGTAATGACTTACCTCCACGTACAGCTCAAGTTTGTCGAAGTAGAGTCCATCCCAGATACGAATATGACCAAAACCTACAGCGACTCGTATTTTCTTCCATTCAAACTGACCAGTGATGTAAAATTTGGCTGTTGGTCCTATGATCATCTTTGTAATTTCACAGAATGCGTTGCCACTACAGTCTTTGGGTAAGACAAGTTGGGCTGCCATGAAGATACCTTAAAAAATTGAACGAAACAGATAAAAAATAGTTGGTAAATTGATGACAGCATGCATTTTGAAATATTGTGATCAGTAAAAACACAATTGGTAATGCACTGGCTGACTAGGCGGGGGGGGGGGGGGGGGGGCAGTAATAACATTGGCAAATACTCTATTAATTCCTCGACTCTCTTCCCTTTTGAGCATGCCTACAAAAATAAGCCCCTCCGGAACGTTCCCTTTTTAAGACTGTCTTGAGAGGCATGTGCAGTTTGAACACGTAAGACCTTTTAGTATAATTTCTAGAGGTGAATATCACAATTGCACAATCTGATTGGTCGAAAAGCTCGTTATATGACGATATATTCACCCTGCTAGAGCTTGGTTATAAAGCACGCCATCTTTGCCATCTCGTCAAGTAAACATGGCGGACAGCTGTTGAATGAAGTTTTTATTTATTCGAAAGACATCACTCCAAGTCCAGGATATTTGAAAGGATGGAGAATTTCAAAAATGACTCCTGTCGCCCTTGGACCGGAAATCTTTTCAGGAGCTCGTATTCAAGGCTTTTAGGAATCGTAAACGAAGTGGTGGCGCTGATCACCAATAGGTCAGATCGATTGACAGAAATTTATTTTTCCTCAAACTAAAGCTGCTCATTTGTAAGCGATGATGACGACTGTGA
>JAHPZR010056289.1:17500-32500 GCA_019787425.1 Platygyra sinensis
AGTAAAAGTAACTGCACTTGTTAGATTGAGGACTGCGAGGTCAACTTTGGAATCTAGAAAGCGACACGGGGCACATATAACGTGGTTTTTGAAACCAAAGAAATGATATGTTTATCTCTTTGTATTTCCGCCGCTATCTCACTGAACAGCAGTAATTAAGTCTTCAACAAAAGCAAAGTAACGCTACAGTGAGCCCTATATCAGTTTATTTATGAATGTCCCTTAGAGAGTCTCGTTAAAAACTGGCGGAACCCTGAAGTACTGTTAGCTGAACTGTATAACTCCGGTCCGCGGGTCAAATTCAGAAAATTCATGAGAACTCAATGTGAAGCGACAAGAGATAGCTATCGATCTCATGATCTACCACTGTTAATTTTAACAGGTCAAAATTATGAAATAATTGCTATTTAACAAATTCATTTTAAGAGGCCACACACGGGTCGCTGAGTTGGCTGTGCAATTGTCAAGTTTTCATTGTTTTAATTATTTCCCAATTATTAACTTACATCTCCTGCTTTTCTCACGGCCAGGTCTTAAAGCTGCTCGACACGGATAATTATGGACTTAAGGTGAGTATACGGCAGGTGCGCTAGGATGTCTTGGGTATCCATCACCATTTAACTTAGCTAGGAGCTGTTCTCAACATGAGTAAGGCACCTCGTCAATCGGGAACGATGTTGCTTATTATCCAACAGTCAATTAGCTACTGCTTTAGCCGTCGTGTCCCTTTAGATACGTGTTGTCTTTCTTTTTCTGCATGCTCACAAAACTTACTTTACCCAATGTGACGTCACTGTGGGAAAAGGCTCAAGGAAAATGCCTGTGCACGATGGCAATAGGCTCACAAAACTTGACATGCTCTTTGCTAAACTTTCATTGTAATATGAAAAAAATGAACACACATTTCAAAGATACTTAGGGATAAAGATTACTAACTACTGGGGTTTTCACCGAAAAAAAAAGTTCATCTATTTTCTTCTATTTCTTCTAAGTTTGTTCTAAGAACGCTCTCATGCTGATCATGATGGCGTGAGGCTAAAACTTGACAACCGAAACCTGTCAGCAATGTACTTAGTTGTAATGATTGTCTCATAAATAAAACGCTCGGCAATTTATTGACTTTGGTGTGAAGCTAACTTATTAAGTGGCTATCGAAACTACTGTTCATATAGTTTTTTCCGTGATATACATAAACATTCTAATTTTTACATTGTTGAAACACAAGTTTAAGAGTAACAAGAACTGACAGTGAATTATGCAGTCCTGTTAGAGTAGTTTCTACTCAAGTTTTTGGGTTAAATTTACTCTTTGTACACTTAAGGTGGCTGAACACAGTTTTTGATACCTCTGTTTCAGTTACATTTTTCTCTAAAACCCTTGATCCTTTGGTCACCAAAAATGGCAGCAAGCAAGTTAACAACACAAACTTCAACTTTTTGATAATTAAGCTGACGTATGTACCGTTGCCATGGCAACATGATCAAATATAAACAGGTGTTTAAAATCGGTTTTGTTTATTTGCAGAAAATCTAGTCATTAGATTTTCTTTATAATTTGCATGCAACAAGCTTGTAACGATACTCGCAAGTTAGCGCTATTTTAATAATAATTTAACAAACAGATCTTTAATTATCCCTCTTTGAAGGTTCACTGGAATATCTTGAATTTCCTTTGTTAAAGTTCAATTTTTTTTCAATCCTCCAGTTACTTATTTCCTAAAGTATTTTCGTGCCAAATTTCGTGAAATTCTAATGAGTGGTTCTCGAGAAATAAGCGCCTCCGAGAAGTCAATTTTTCACTCAATCGCACTTTTTTCGACTTACTACGCATGCGCTGCATTTAACTGGGTTCTTTTAGCAACAAAGAAATAGCAGAGCTGAGTTCTTTGCATCGTTACCTTTCTAACATACCTTTGTAATAAAAGAGTAAAACCATCAATTCAATGCATTGTGTTCATTTGTGAAGAAAAATATAGCACAGATAGCGCAGACATTGGGCAAATAAAATGATCGCTCTATTTATGCCATGTTTGTTTTTATGCAATACTTGTGCGCGCGCTGAATCGCGTTAGCAAGAGCGCGCGCCAAAACTGTGTTCGGCCACCTTAAGGTGATTGCCTAGTTTTGCATTGAGCATTCTTACTGCGCACGATTTTTGCGTCATCAGCGCGCGCACATGAATGCGCGCGCGTACAAAACGTAAGAGATTTCCCTCAAACTAAGCTCGATAGGGAGATAAATGCTTCTTTTCTCTTAAACGAGCACGGTGACCCCCACTTTTCGTCATCAATTGTGCTATAAGCTGTCTAAACTGTTTCCAAGGAAAAATGAAGCGAGCAGCTCATGGTCCCTTGCTGTTTCCTAGTGTAAATTATAATTTTAGAACCGGGCATAAACTTGCTTTAAAGAATCCTTCCTGGTATGAGTCAGTTTGATCAGCTGGCTAACTGGAAGTAAGCTATGGCTACTTTTGCGTTAGCGTTGTAGAACAGTTCTGAAATGCTTCGTTGTCGATTAATTAAAGGTGTAATTCACCCTCTTGCTGCCCCTGTCTTTAGTGCTACAGGCAGAACTAAGAGAAGTCTTGAAACTTATCCAGCGATTAGAAAACATCAGGAGCGCACTTCTTGTTGCATGAAAGGAGACAGTGCTTAGAGTCCTTTCTTGACGGTTTCATTATTTTGTATCATAGGAGAGTGTTCTATTGACGATAGGCCAACTGTGCACCAGTACCTTGAATGTCAAAAAATTCTTGGAGAAAGGGCTGATTGATCAGTTGATCAATCTCGTGTTACTGGGTGGAGACGACAACATAAAGAAAGAGGCGGTAGCGTGTCTTAGCAAGGTAAGCGTGTGTTATTGTCACTCCTGCCGCTGGATTTGATGCTGTGACATTTACTTAAGTTATTCCTCTTTCTCTCTCTGTACACTGAAGCACGAGTGCCACGCACGGGAAAGTAATGAAAGTAGCTAATCGCATTTACGAAAAGCATGAAACAAAATGACTGAATAGCGATCGACTTGAATCAGTTGCAACAAATCATAATTATTTCGATTGATATCAGGAAACGACCCTGCTCTGGCAAAGGATGCGGAGGAGGAAGGTGGCTACGCGGCTGCGCAGTGGTAAATACCTCCTCTCCCCCTTGGAATATGTTGTCAGGGAAAAAAGTGGCTACGCGGCTACACAGTTGTCAAGCCTACCCCTCCCCCTCAAAATATGTTAGTAAGGAAAGAAGTGGCCTCGCGGCTATGCAGTCTAGGTTTTCTGCGTAGCCGCGTAGCCATCTTCACTCTCTACGTGTACTCTCTAAGACAGCCTGCATTCTGCGTGTCTGCTAGCCGCGTAGCCACACTTTTCAAGATGTCTCTTGGAGTGGAGGGATATTCAGCAGTTAAGCCCAAAAACCTGTTTAACCTAAAATTTACGTTCTCTTTACAGGTAGTCGAGAAGACAGAACACGCGGATCTCTGGTTGGAAGTCATGACTCAGTCCGGAACGGAAGTACTGTTTGGTCTGTTGACGGCGTCAACTCCGGCTTTGCAACAAACGGTGCTTTGCGCGATCAAGAATCTTGCTGCACATCCCAAAATGGCTCGGCTGCTCTTTGACTACGGTCTGGAAAGCGTTACACAGCTATTATCGAGCAAGGTAGAAAGCTGCTCTGGTGATATTCGTCTTCTTGTTTAATTGCACTGGACCCCGCCTGACGGCAACCCAGTTAATTGAAGACAGCCACCTCGTTATCTCTTAACCTCTTCATTCTGAACCCGTGCACAAAAGCTCAGTCAGTCATTTTCGTATTCAAAGACCCCCTTAAATAGTTATACGGCCACCCCGTAGAAAGATTAGAATAGAAAGCCTTTATTTCATCACGATATGTCTCAAACCTAAAAGCTTGTGGGGTCGTGTATAAAATAAAAGAAAGACCTAATAATTTATTATTAACGATGTTATGATAAGTAAAAATTAAAACAACTGACCTTGTAAGGATTTACTATATATTTACAATATTTTCATGTCTAAAAGCGGCCAGACTTTGGAAGCCCGTTGGTGACCGGATTAAATTGCTTCCACTATACTTCTGTTCTCGTATTAACCAAGTTGAATGCTAAATTAAGTCGCCGCAGTTTTAGTTTTTTTTCTACACGGTCTCCGTTAAAAGCAGTTTCTTTTGTTCTTTGTGGGATGGAGGGGGGGGGGGGGGGGCAAATCCTTTGCCAATCCTAGGAGTAGAGGGAGGCAGATGGTGTTGTTGATTAAATTCTTCGAATATTGTTTCCTCTATTACAGTATTTGTTAGTCCATCTGCACATAGATGGCCTCCTCACATTTTGCCTAGAGGCGCGTTGGCCTCATGGTAAATAAGTGCACTTTCCTATTGGACCATTGGACTCTGGCGGGTGTCTTTGCGTTGTGTGTTTTTGGGCAAGACACTTTACACTCACCGGCAGTGATCTTTTCATCCAGGTGTACAAGTGGGTACCTGAAATTTAATACTGGGGGTAACCCTGCGATGGTAAACATCCCATCCCATCCAAGTAGTCAGGGAAATATTTCTAGTAGTTTCATTCTTAAGAAATCGGTATAAGCACCGGCCTGATGGGCTGTTTGGCTCGTGTGCAGACTTAACTTACTTTACCTTGAGTTTGGAAAAGTTTAGATATAGCCGCTCAACGATGATAAAACTAAAAGAAGGAGAAATGCTTAAAGGCGAATTTTCTTTAGTTTCTTGAATACCTTCTAACGTATTCAACACTTTTGTACTTTCTTACCTCAGGAGAATGCTCGAGAAAGGTCCACTGGGAATCCAGAGATACAGGTAAGTTCAGCGTAAAATTCAATGTGTTAATGAAAGCTTCGGGAAACAAGTTCCTCATGTCGTTGTGTTCTCGTCTTTCAGGGTCTGGTTACCCAAGCTTTGATAAACATCATTTCTCATGATTCATCTACGGTCGAGAAGTTTCTTTCTAAGCATGATGACGTCATCAGGAATGTTCTGGATCTTTTGCAGTACAGTCCTTGGTGAGGCTAAGTTGTTTCTCGTGTCCCTTTTGTAATACAGAAATCCTTAGCGCAAGCGCTGAAGCAATCGTACTGCTAAGTCTTGCGTTTAGCTCGATTTTCCCCGGGATCAGTCCTGGCTGGATAGTTGTCTATTGGAAGTTACTCACACTGCGGAATTTTCATTTATTTTTTATTATAATGTATAAAATCATAGTGGAAGATCGAACCCGTTAACACCGTCACCAACGGGCGATGAAAATTTGGCCATGTTAACGGGATAGGATCAAATTTCAAAATTGAGTGACGTCTTAACAGATATATCCATTATTTCTAAACAACAGCGTCCTTTCATTAGCAGCTAAAACGCAGATATATCTTAAGAAAAATGAATCTCCACTGTGTACATACAGTAATATTGTCAATAGAAAACTGAGCTAATCCGTGCCATTCCTTATTTGTTTGGTCGGGCTCATTTGCAGTGCAATAGGGAGATCATTTGCGGTCCGCGATCATTTGCGGTCCGGGATCATTTGCGGACCCGTACAAAACGATATCCGCCAGATAAACCGCTATCCGGTGGAAAAGTGTCGACAAAACGAACCAGGCTATCCACTGGATAGTGATTTATCCGGTGGATAGCGCTCTCCACCTTTCTAACAACCCGGAACTGGATGGTAAGATCCTCACATACTGACCTTATTCAACGTGGAGGCCCTATGTTCTCAATTGATAAGTACTCCAGCGTACTAGGCAGGCCATAAGAAAACAGCAATGAGTTGAATCGGTGGAATTATCTGTTTGCTTTATTTTCTATAAATTAAATAAGCGAAAGGTTTAATATGAAAACAATGCTGACAACTTACTCTACTTTCCTATTGTAGCCTTCAGCAGCAAGGATCTGCACGCCTGTTAGCGACTCTGGCATTTTACAAACCAGGTTTGTCATCACTCATAACCCACAATGCTGTGGGGCATCTGTTATGGGCGGTCACGTGTTCTGAATGCAGGTAAGAGAGCCAACCAACAAGACCGAGTATTCTTCATAAAATTATTTGCAGAAAGAAAGTCATCAACTAGCAGATGTAAAGTAATCTATTTATCAACTTCAAATCTTAACGCACCGCTGAATCTTTAGAACTATCACTCTATAGCAAATGTCCAGAAATGATTCCAGTAGGTAAGGAGAATTAAGGTGCACAATCAACCGCAACATTGAAACAATGGAAATTTTTCTTCTTCGTGTGTTAGTTCTCGTGCAACTGCATCGTTCTGTGAGTATACGTTAGCTGGTCTTTTCTAACAAATATTAGTATAAATTTACCGTAGTCTATTGTGAATCCGTGAATTTGATTGGCTATATTACCGTTTTCTATCTGCTGATAGAAAACAGTTACACATCAGTGAACATCGCGCATCACGTTTAAACCTGATGTCACACAATAAAACAGTTCTTTTCTACGCGTTACTTGACATTTGTTTTCTTTTTATGCAATGGGACTACGGTAAATTTATACTATAACAATTAGACTACTCGCCCTCGTTTTCTACGAGCAGATAGAAAACGAGGGCGAGTAGTCTAATTGCCACCCCTGCCTCTCAAAATGTTTCTTGCACATGCTATGTTGTTGTCTCTTTTCTTCGTTTATCAACTTGCAATTCCAATAAATTTAAAACTAACTGCCAGGATCTAAGAGCATTTCTTCCTCTCAACTCAACAGTCTCCTCAGAGAACAGGCAAGCATTGCCCTGAAAAATATTTCAGCGAATCCGGACAAAACAGCCGCCTTCTCAGCATTGAGTCAAGTGGCTCTTACGAAAGCTGATTCACAGGTTGAAACAAGCTGGGATTCGGACAGTTCAGGAATCAAGTTTTCTTCAAGCGAAAAAAACTTAAAAAGACAGCCATCGAGTAACTTTTCCGGGATATCCAGTCACGGTGCTGTGATGGACAGAGAAGCTGGCTCAAAAACCCAAAGGACTATTTCAGAATTAACTTCACTTTTAACGCTGGTCTTTCAAAGTGATGCTCTTTGGAGAAGTGGTGCAGAGAGGCAATTTGTGAAACCAAGTGGTGTTGGTGATCTTAGATCAACGAGGCTAGAGAAGCCGAACAATTTTCGTGGAAAAGAGATGTACCTGAGAAGTTTACGTGTGCTTACTAATTGCCTGGTGATCATGTCAAACTTGTTGTTGATAAGTGAGACTTTGGAAAATACTAGTAGAGATGAATTCGAAGGGAGGTAAGTATCTTAGTAAAGACTAAAACAGAGAATATAAACGTTTTTCTAATTCAAGTAATGTATTGATTAATTGATAACTGATTGAATTTTTGATTGATTGATTGATTGGTTGGTTGACTGATTGATTGATGGCCAGTTCGTCCCGTCTTTTGGTCGGTCCGTCCGTCGTTTGGTCGGTAAGTCGGTGAATTTGTCGGCCAGTCAGTAACCCAGTTACACGGACTTTAGTTATCAACGTGAAGGAGTTGATTATGATAATAAACAACCTTAGCTAGGTAAGATCAAGCCGACAGCATGACCGAGTGGTTAGGGGGCTGGGGTCGAGGGTTCAAGTCTCACTCTGACCACTTACCGCTGGAGTTGTTTCTTGGTAGACCCTAGTTCAACTCCTCGGTCACGCTGGTAAATATCCAACTGGTCTGCCTCCTGCCAGTTGGAATTTTTAACCATGCATGTTCACTTGCAATATTTTTTTTCATAATTTGGTTTCATTGGCCCTGAAAAGCCCCATTGCAGGGGAATGGTCAATTGAGATATTTAGTATTATTTATTATTATATGGCTCTGTCTCTCAAGGACTGGGAACTACCAAATTCATTAATTTGATTGGCTGAAATCGATATTGACCATCTAGACCGGTAATGTTTTGCAGTGAAAAAGTTGCAAACTAAAATGCAAAATCATTGACTATTTTCATCTTACAATATTTGTTTCTGTAAGTGCCAAAAAGCTGATGAGAAAAAAAGTAAACAGAACGAGCAAACTTTGGAAGAATTAAATTCGGCTCATCGCCGTTCTCAAGCGAAATGTCAGTTAGTACAAACCAGTTACATTAAAGGAATTAAATCGCTCATGTTTTTGCCATATAATAAACATCTTATTAACCGAGCTAAGTCTGTTTGTATGGGAGAAGCTTGACCTCAGTCGTGTGTACAGACCTTACTGCGTTCGGTCTGTACTTGCGACTGACCTCGGTCAAGATTCTCCCATACAGAACTCCTGCTCGGTTAATAAGAGCTACTTATCAGTCAGTTAACTGGCCGGTCGGAATTAGCAAATGTATTTTCCCTTTCCATGGCCAGGACGCTCATTTAAGTGAGTTCCCTCTTGACCTAACAATAAATGCTTCAATAAAACAACATTTTCTTGGATTTCTTTCGCAGGCGATTGAATCAAGTGGCACTAATAATTCAGAACGGTGGCCTTAAATTTCTTCACGATTTAAAGTTCCTGAGCGAAAAACTGTTAAATGTAAACCCACCCTTGTTTCACAACATTGATCCGACAACTCTACCCCCGAAAGAAATCACAACGACCCTGAAAAACGCACGGACAGACTTGATATTTGAGAGTGCGAGCAAAAGAAAGGAATCTTGCAAAAGTTATCCAGAATTCGGATTTGAACAGAACGAAATCGACTTCGTGAAAGCAGCTGTTCACCTATTGTGCTTGCTCGCTAAGGCTACAGCGCCCGAGTTCGACCCTTACATGGAAGACATGGAGGTACTTGAGAGATCTAAGTCGAAGACAGGAAAGAGACAAATTACTTTTCAGAAGTCTGCTGTTTTGGTTAGGAATGCTATAAGGATCACAACGGGAGCTGGAGGTCGAAGGATGATACGAAGATCAAGTAGTGCTAGGTATGTTTGTATTCAGTCGAACCTCCCTTCAAACGGCCAAGTTGCGGAGAAGATCGAAGAGGCCATTAGAGAGAGGTTGCAGTTATGGGGAGGTAGAGGTGTAACATAACACCTGTCTTTGTTCCAGGGGTGTAACATTTTTTATTTAAATATAGAAAATGCTTATTGAAGCATAAATAAATACGGAACACAATAAAAATAAATCGCTAAAAACAAAAATCAAACAGAAACAGAGATTAAAGCGCTGTACGGATCAAGCTGTTTCTGTCAGTTGGGACAAACTTTACTGACCGTTGCCGTTGTGGAGAGTCTTGTAGCTAGAGAGATGGCCGTTAGTGGAACTAACTGTATTGAATTGCTTTTTTTTACAAAAATATCCTGCAAGAAAACCTACTCCTGAAAATGCTGTTACAAGGAAAAACCATGTACGTGCATGGGCTGTGATATAATGATTCCCAAAAAACACCGTAGAATTCTTACAATGAGCCTTCTATTTACATTTCCGCATGGGCTTAAGCTCTGGCCAAACGGAGTCGCAAGTAGACCCAAGTTCATAACTTGGGTCTACTTGCGACTCCGTTTGGCCAGACCTTGCATTGACTTGCGATGACTTGCGCTCACGTCGGTCGAGATCAAATTTGCACGCAAGTCAAAGCAAGTTTTTCACCGTTTGGCCACCCAACGCAGGTCTCTACGCAAGTTCAACTTGCGTCCACTTGCCGGTCCGTTTGGCCAGGGTTTAGGTTTGGATGGACAGATTACCGTAAGAAATTTGTGTTTCGAAAAAAGATGTGCTGTCAGTTGGAGAAACTTGCAGCGTCTACCAAATTGCATTTGCCTTTAACAAAACTGCATGTGAAATCTGTCTGAACATCACAAAACTCACAGTAAATTAAGCAAATTTTGCAATTATATTAACATTGCGAAAGAGCTATTGTAGTGAAACTACAAAGCCGGCCCAACTGGAAGGCGGCTTTGTAACTGGAAAAATGGTACTTTTCTGAAGATTAAACTAAATATAAGTATATTCGGGATGAGTAATTACTTTTCCAATTTGGAGAGATAATTTCGGATTCATTGCATACAGTGGGTTAAATATTATCTACGGAGCTTTATACTAGCTCGATAATTTCATTTTTTGATGTCTGTCCAGCCAGTGCATTACCTACATGTTTTAACATGTAAACACCTTTATAGGTCCCTGACGCGCAAGTTGTCCCAAGCTAGCCTCACTTCCACAAGGTCAACAAAATCATTCCATCCCTCACCAAGTAATGCTGATCAATCAACCTCTTCTCCCAATTCTACTGTTGCTCAAGACTTGCGTGAGACAACACACTACGTGAAACAAAGCTTGCTAGATGCTAAGGTGATTTGTTGTTTGGCACCATGGATCATGTGTGGAATTTACGAGATTCAGGTATATAACTATCGTGGGTTAAAATTACGTTTTATAAGTAATATATCAAACACGAGAGACAGTGTTTCATCGGGATATCCAAACACCGAGAAGAGAGTTGGAAATACGACGCCTCACTTATGTCTAGGATTGAACGCAAGTATTGTTTAAATAGTCCTTCATATTTTGCAGGGTTATTTGACATTTTCATATTAGTTCACATTTGACAGAATTGTGTGTGTTTTGGTGACTTTTTACCAATGAGGACACTTTATGATGCTTATCATAAGGAATTTGAATCTCATTAGCGTTCAATCCTGGGCATATCTCTTAAGCCTCCGTTTTTAAACTCATCCGGCGTAGTGTGGCCGGTGCGTTGGACCGTATTTAACTGACATCTTGCGGCTTAAATTCTGCAGAATGGCGTTCAGTATTCATTTGCAATGTAGAGTTCTTTCAGTTGATTACTTATATTGACTCGGAAATGTCCTGTTATCGAGTGGGCAATCAAAATGCTCGCATGCACATTTACGTTATTTTGTTCGCGTTTTTCTCCTTTTCAAGCCGTTATTGTAGTTTAGATTTCATTTTAAGCTTGTGTGAATATAAGAATTGATCAAGATGAATGCGACGAATCCATCTTTCACCAGGCGAATGTACTGAAAGTCATAAGGTATCTTCAACACACCAAATACGCCTCCTCGGGAGCAGGTCCTCTCAGCCAACCGACTCCAAAAGAGGCCTGGACTTCAAGAGTTCCACCATCTCTGGCATCTCGAAGCAGCACTCTTAGTCAGCAGTCTTCGCATGCTGCGACGCCAGTTCGTAACGGTATGAACAAGTCAAAGTACCTGGGATTTACATGTGTTCGACACGTGATTCAGCACTGCGGAGGATATCTGCTGGACTCATTGGCGCCGCCAGTCCCGCCTACGTTAGGAAAGACGACTCTAATGGTTTTGAGAGAAGCTGTTGTTAATGGAGAGGTAAGATAAAGTTAATCTTATTCATCATAAATAGGACATATACATTCGATAATTGGGAATGTTTGCTCTTAATTTCATTGCTATACAGTCAGTGGTGGTTACAGTAAAAGCCCGCAAGTAAGAAACTGGTAGAATAGCAACCTGCTGGAAGAAATGTGCCGTTTTCATATCCAAAAATATACAAGAACCTGTTTAGCCAAGCAAGGTTCTTATATGTGGGTTACAGCTCAATTATGATAACATTTTAACCAAGTTACAAGAAAATAAAAAATACAGTTGTGAATAAATACTGTATGTATATTCAAGAACCAAACCCAAGTTAATTTTTATGGTAATCAGCAACAACATCTCCTTCATAGTATGTATCGTATATATTTTATTATCAGGAGATAAACAAGAAAGGGATAACCTCTTTTATCTCCCTTTCACTTTTTGTATATTACATTTGTGAATAAACAGTTATTATTATTATTATTGTTATTGTTATTGTTATTGTTATTATTATTATAAGAACCTACTTAGCCTAAATGGCGTATAACTACCCCAAAATATATACAAGAAGCTATATTTGGACAGGCTGCAAAAAGTGCAGGTTCTTACCTCTAATTAGTTTATACTGTTTCTTTTTTTTCAGCAGAACGAACCTGGCAAGTTAGAACGCTTGTTACACATCTTTTGCCTTATCAACTTTTATTTGTCTTCAATTTTTTCTAAGCCAGGAGAATCCTCTCTTTTTCTTAGTAGGTCAAATGTAGTGGAAAGATGCGTGAAAGAAAACTGAGAAAAACGGAAGCACTGCTCATAGTCAAGGACACTGCCGTCTTATTTTGCTCAATGTTGCTAAGTTTCTTTTCACCTTTTAGGCTGACACCCGGCTCAAAATAGTCAAGCTCGGATGCTTCGCACAAGTGATTGAATACATCCGGGGAAATGAAGATGACGAGACCCTTCAGGCGCTAGGGATTGTGGTTATTCGGATGCTTGTGGGGAATGATGCTTCACTGAAACAGCTTTTCCTGGCTCACGGAGGAATGAACTTGATAATGGCTTTACATCAATACAAGGAAGGAATTGTAAAGGAACAAGCAGCACACACCATGTTCACTTTTAGAAGAGGTCAGTTTATTCGCAAGCTAAGATTCAGAAGAAAGGTGCCAAATGATGTTATTTGTTTTCAATGCACTTAGCCACACCTACCTAGTTCACAGACAAACTTGAAAAAGCAAAAGTATATGAGCTAAAAATAATAGGCTTAAAAATCCCAACTGATGAGAAGCAGACAAGCTGGCTATTTACAATCATTACCAACCAGTTGAACTAGGGTCTACCAAGAAACAACACCAGCTAAGTGGTTAGGGCGGGACTTGAAGCCGCGACCTCCGGATTTCAAGTTTAATGCGTCAACCACTCGGCCACATATATCGTCCTAATCATCCTTTGTAGTTTCATTTAAAGGCAAGAGAAAACTTACCGCACTGGCCAAGTTCGTCGTATCATGATCGATGTTGGCGAGGTGGATGTAGCCTGCCAACCTACATCCACCTCGCCTCGCGGCGAGGAGACTCACCTTTAATTTGAGTCACGCGCGCGACCGACGAAGCAATCTGGCGGGGTGGAGTCTGGTGAAGAGGTGCCACTTGCTCGTCTCGCGGCTTTGCCGCGCGCGCTTGTGCTTCAGTGCCCGCCTGTGCTCCAACGTGCACCTGCTCGTAGGCTCAGGTGGATGTATAGGGCGGATTTCAGTCAGTTTAGAGGTGCCCTATAAGCTGCTGTGTCTGGACCTGGGGAGAACTCCCATATACATGTAAACTGAAAAGGAAAATTTCCAACAAGTACCCCAGTCTTTTTTATATCCTTTCCTCCCCGTGGTCTGAACCGTTTAATCTAGAGTATAACACGCCAAACATTTAGTCGTCGTGTCTATTTGTAGCTAATGCCTATTAATACTACCACCTTATTATTGAATTGTATAGGAGGAGACAGTTCTCGAGTGCACCGCAGATCAAGAACGGCTGATGGAAGAATGAAAAGGCGTCAAAAGTTGGCTGACTGTGCCGACATCTGGGAGGAAGTGGGAGAAAAATGGAAAGGCCAAGATCAAGTTCTGAAAGTGTTAAAAAAGTTTAACGTACGATATTAAACAGCAAGGCCCCAATCTAGAGCTTTTGCAGTAACTTTAATATATATTTTTTCACTTTTTGTGGTACTACAGGGAAATTAAAGCTGACTGTTTTGAAGTTTGTTGTTTGTAATCGAGCTCAATCAGTTTTATCCAATCTGAAATTTGGATAAGTGTGGGGCAACGCCTAACAACTGATTCAAGCTTTAGCGCGCATTATCGAGTTATAATCCACACGAGAAGTTTGGAGAGAGTATTCTCGTAATGCGTGATTAGCTGTTTGTATGATCCGTGACCTGAAGGTTTTGCGTGACCCGTGAAGAGCTTGAATTGCAAACCGATATTTATGATTTCACCACTCTATTCTTCGTGATTTTGAGGCGCAAGTCTTCCCAATGCTTAGAGAGTTTACTTAGCCTTTTGTGACTTCGCTTTCTTCTAACACTCTTTGTCTGTTTGTAGCGTAAGAGCAGGTCATTAAAAAGGTACCGCCTAACTTGCTTATTTTCGTGTTTCGGGAAAATGAAACTTTGATATCCGTGATTCGCCATTTTTAACTCATTCATGCGCGCATGCGCAAGAATGAGTTATAGCGATGTTAGGGCTTCATCCGGGAATTTGCGTGGACTTTTTAATCGGCGTGGACGGAAATTAAATAGTTATTAATTTATGCAGAAGGTAACCGGAAGTAAAGGTGGGATGGAAACAAGGCAATGCGCGCCGGCTAGGGTTCTATGAAACTTGTAGTTTGAATTCTTTTTCATATTGTTTAAAGTGCACGTTTCAAGATATCAAAAAGCTGAGTACATTCCCCAAGAATGCGAAGATTATGAGGTGATTGCGTGACAATAGGGTCACAATGGGTACAAGTTATAAAATCGAATGCTGACACGTTTCGGACGTAAAAAAACAGTTTTTCTTGTCAGTCTCCATTTTGTACTCAGTCTCCAGTCTGCATTTGTACTCCAGCCTTATTTATTATTCGGTAACAAATATGACAACTGGCTAACAAACACTTCACTCAAAGTGGTTTCTCATAAACGAACAACAGCAAGTAAACCCACAAAGGCCCGGCTTTCTTTCTCTTACAAACACTATCTTTTTCCAGGTATGTTCAAGAACAGACGAGTGAAGGCCAAGAAGCAATCGCCACCTGTTGCTAAACTCCAACCATCAATCTCGGCCAATCAGAGCAACATTTTACAACCATGGTATTATTCTCTCAATGAGGTGCAAAGGGAAAATTGGGCATGCAGTTCTTCTAATGGATTTGTCAGTGAGACAATACGCCGTAGTGGAATGTCTCGGCCTCTTAGTGGCAGCTCGTGGTTATTTGGCCAAAGCTCGAGAATGTACACGCACTATGATTCATCAGTCGCGGGCTCTTTTGAGACTGCAGCTCTGTCTTATGGTTCAAGCGGCCGACAGCTCTCAAATTATTCAAATGTGCCATGGATAGATACTGCCCCCTATCTGACAGCACGCCTGCCGCTAGACCGTCAGGTTGATCAGAGGATACCTGAAGGAAGCAAAGGCCAAGCTCCACAGCAGTGGGTACAAAGTAATGGCCCTCTCGCCTCCGTCCCATTGATAGAATCCCAAATCACCGT
>JAHPZR010056289.1:42500-52500 GCA_019787425.1 Platygyra sinensis
GAGCCCGCCGCGCCCGGCGGCCGACCCTGCCTCTTGTAATTGACGCCGAGGCGACTGATGAAATCATTAAGTGCTGCGCAGGTTCTTTATTCTAGTGCGTTTTTTGTTTTACATTCTCGCAGCTTTGGCCAACCAAAATAACCCAAACGACGCGAGCTGCTTGCCAATAAACGAGCTAAGAGCTCGCCACCCACCTCTGCTGCTTGCTGCCACCTAAGAGGCGCCGAGACACACCCCGACGACGCAGACCCGAGACACCTCGAGCGCCGAGCGGAGACATCGAGACGACGACCGAGATCGATGCGCGAGACATCCGAGGCGCGACGAGTCGAGGAGAAGGGAAGGAAGACATACAAGCACTCAACGCCGAGGACAACGAGGACCGACGACCGCGCGACCGCCGAGGAGACCAGGCGAGACCGAGACAGACCACCCATTCCACTGACGGCGTATTATTGCCGTAAGTATTGTCTCACTGACAAATCCATTAGAAGAACTGCATGCCCAATTTTCCCTTTGCACCTCATTGAGAGAATAATACCATGGTTGTAAAATGTTGCTCTGATTGGCCGAGATTGATGGTTGGAGTTTAGCAACAGGTGGCGATTGCTTCTTGGCCTTCACTCGTCTGTTCTTGAACCATACCTGGAAAAAGATGAAATAAGCACAATTGCTAGTTTCAAAACGTATGCGCATGCGCAGCCTCCTAACCGGAAATCCCCCACCCCCTTTTGTATATATAAACTTTATTGAACAAAGGCACCCCTTGCACATTTCTTCTTATGAACCCTGCATCCCTTTTCTAAACCCGTGGAATTAAGCAATGTTATCGGACAGCATCAAATATAACCAGAAGAGATGTTAGCGGCAGAAATCAAGTATTTCATATTCAGTTCATGTTCACGTTGGACGTAAATAGCAGATTTCACTACCCTTTAATTTACTTCAACTTATGAAATCCCTATCCTTTCGTATACCTGAAGCCTGAAAAAGGTGCCCTTTTCGGGCAAGGCCTCCTCTTAAAGACCATTATAGGGGATACCCCCCAGATAATGACACGATTTCGAGTGCAATTTAACACAGACAAGAGTCAAGTCTACAAAACCAAAAGGCTCTCTTTTTTGAAGAGTAAGTCTTAAAAACCTCCAATTCCAGCGAACTAATCATAAAAAAGTTCTCTCGCCTACTATAAATGTTTTTTCCTTGTTCTTAATGTCAGTGATGTCAATCTCAAAAACTTAAAGAACCCTAGTTAGCCACCGCCATTTTTCGATGCCATCGAAATTACATTATTGAAACATGGTGAAGCGAAGTCTTACTGCTTTTTTGTCTTCAACTATCCTTAGTAGTTTCACATTGATTTCCTTCGTCAATTCGATATGCTTCAAATAAAATATAACAGCCAAACTGCACTTGAATGTAAACAAAAACAAATGTGTCAGTGGCTTATTAGGGTACTTAGCCTGGGTGCAGTTTTGCATACCATGATTGCCCTTTTAGGAATTCCAAGCTCCTGCAGCTCAAGGCAAGACTCTGTTGTGAGGTAATTAGACTTGTTAAAAGCCCTCTCGAGTGCATGTCTTTGTTTCAAGCTGAAACAAGTTCTTGGCTGCCGTTGCCGCTGTCTCGCAGGAAAGTCATGTGCTACTAGAAGGTTACGAAATGTTACTTTAGAGAGAAAGCAAAACATCAAACGTCAATTAGTAAGTGACGAGGAATATTCCTTCTCCTTGGATAGGACGCGTACGGCCTGTCCATTGCATGGCTAGACTGTTCACAGCCCCCTGTTTTCTCGTATTTTTATTCGATCGTTGAACTCGCGGAGGGAATCGCGGGAGAACTGGACACCAGCGCAAAACGAAAGACTTGACCGGGTAGGGGGTGGGGACCGAGAAAAAATAGATTTTTTCTTGCTCGCTTCTCTCGCAAATCCCAACCCCCACCCCTGGGTGCTTCGCGCTGGCTTCGCTCGCTTTTTCTTTTTCTGGACGGCCTGTCTTTTGCATGGCTAACCAATAGTACACCTAGGTATTGAGAGACAATACAGAATGCTCTTTTTCGTTCATCGAGAGAATATCTAGCTAATTTGTGCTGTGGGTGATCTAGCTGATTGCCATAAAATGTCACAAGTGAGCCGCTATTTTTGTTACTGGCAAACCGTTCTTGTTGGCATCTGACACTGATCGGTTTAGTTCTACTACATTGGCCGAGAAAGAGCAAAATGATTGCATTTTAACCAAAGACTTGTCAAAATGTTAGCTGGTAACTAAATCCGGTGAAAATTTCAACAGGCAATTTACTAATGGTAACATTTACAAACAACAAAATGCCAGGGAAAAAATCTAAACTAATTCTCAGCTGTTAAACGGCCAGAACTTTCAAATTGATCAAGCCTTTCACTTGCGCTCATGAGACTCAAATTTTCAACTGAAAAGCGACACAAACCTGTATGATGACTTTCTACATAAGCATTTTCTTCTTTGCTCGATGAGGCAGAGGCGACTTTTCCTGGTTTCTGAATATTCCTCATTTCAGTTAGGTCAAACTTTACACAACGACGAACAAAAGGAGAAAACTAACTTATCTTTCTTCGATTCAGCGGTTCATAAAATGAATGTCAAACATTTACCGATTCAATTTTATGATGTTTCGTCGTCGTCAATGGACGAATCTTTTTGGTTAATTGGGTACTGTTTATTGGTTTAATTAGTCTTTCCACTCATTTTACTACGTTTTGACGAAATAGATATAATCAATAAAGGCTATTATCGTCCAAGACTAAGTCATTTGACGGTATGGATTTGCTATTTTAGATCCAAAGACGTCATCTCAATAACGATGACGACGCGGGTCTGTCATCATTTCAACAACGCTTACGAACACATTTCTGTTTTGTTTTTCTGGTGACGTTTGATAGATAGAACAGTAATTAACCAATGAGAACATACTTTTTTTGTTTTTCTAGTGACATTTAATAGAAGGAACTCTGAATTAAATAACGAGGCTGTTCATTGGAACTGATGCCATCTACGGAGATCTCAAAGTTAATTAATTTTGTATAGACTGAACTTAGAAAGGCTGACCTTAGGGCTGGGGTTAACTGTTATATATTTTCCATTATTGTTCATTCAAAATAATTCCGCCTTTTCGATTGCATGGCTAAAACCACACGCATAATTCACCATAATCAGTTGCTGTTGACCAAATTTGGAAAGACCTTTGTCATATTGAACCGAAGACGTCAGAAGGTTCGTCACATTCAACCAATGACGTCAAAATGACGTCAAAAGTGCAACCTGCTGCAGGTTATTGAGCCATCGACCGAGAAAACCTATTTTGGGAGCTTTCTAGTATGGAAGCTGTTCTTCAGACGGAATTGATGGGCTAACGGGTAGCATATGGAAAAGTTAGTGTTCCGGATGTCAAAAAAGGTCCTGCCAGTTTTCGCGCTTTTGTTAACTTTATTGCACCTTGAGATTTACTTCACAAATCAGACCGTTTGATTGACAGCTGCAAATAATAGCATGACCTGTACGTGGTATTTTGCAATGATACCGGCTCCAAATTTTGAACAATTCAGTTACAGTGCGTTTACTGAAACCGGAGCCACCCAGACAATGAAACCCAATCAGATGGCAGAATCGAAACAATAGATTCAAACATTTTCAAATCCAACCAATCAAATGCCTTATTTTCAAATCCGGCCAATCAAACGCCCGGTACAAAACAATGAAATCTCAACTTGTTCGTAGTGATGCTCTCGACTACGGTGTCGGCGCCAGTAAATTGCAAATCGTTAGAAAATTTTATGTTACTTTACTTTAGATTTTGCATTTACCGGTGGTAAGTTCATTACATTGACCGTTTTCAATTGTGAACGTACGGCCGAAAAAATTCTTCTTTACGGCTTTTTGTTTCGCTCCTGTTGTTTGTGCGTGTTTTTATTTTTACACAGCTTTCGGTTGTCATTACCGTGAAATTCATCACGCAGTTCTCGGAAAAACGATTGCGTTCACTGTCTCAGCAGCTGTACAATTCGGAGTTTGAGCTTCCTTTCTGGGTTATCACTGGGTTATCACTGTATACCATCCTAGATTTGCAGAATTCTTCTTGTCGCAGTACTCAGCCACATTCAATATTTGCTAAATATTTGGTCAGGCACGGCCGGATTTCTTCAGAGAATGTTAACAACTAGGGAAAGACATTACAATTTAAAGAACCAAGACAAAAAGCCTATAGTATTACTATAGAAATTTTCCGAACGGGGACAAATGGTAAGGAAATTTCGCTGGAAAATTGGGGAAAAACCCGCGAATTCTTGATTTCCGAAAGGTGAACCACAGGGGTGGATCCAGGATTTTTCTTAGGAGGGGGTGCACCTCTAAGGAATGACGTCACTGACCGGTGACGTAAACAAATACGAAGAAGAAGGCTTCATCTCAGGGGTGGGGGTGGGGAAGTGCGCACCCCCTGCACCCTCCGCCCCTGAACCAGTCAACAGAAAATTCTCCGAATTCTGGGAACAAAATAAAAAACTAGGGTATACCCTTCCGGGGATTGTCCCATTCCATGAAAGTTCCATTTTCCACTGACTAACTTGCCAAGTTATTATCGCGCAGTTTCTTATTGGACAGTTTGTTTTCGCACCGTTCAATGAGCCGATCACGTTCAAAGTTGCAGTTTAAATCAACCAATCACATTCAAAGCTGTAGTTTAAATCAACCAATTACAACCTTGGTCGCCTTTAAACAATTTACGCCTCCTTTGCCAGTCTTTCAATGCAACGATTTTTCCCTTTCTTTCATAACATAGCTATGATTATGATCATAATTATGATTATGATAAATTGGTAATAATACTTCATGTCGTCCAGTTCGATCTGTAATCATACTCGTGATAAACAAATATGACTCCCGCTGCGCGATTGTCCGACTTTGTTATCAACAGTATGAATAAAGAGCGAATCGGGGGGAGACTCCACTCAGTCCTATTACCATAACTAGGAGTCACGTGACCGAAGGCAGACGTCACCAAGACGTTTGAGGTTTTCGACTCGGGCGCGTTTTGAACAAGAAGCGAAAGCTTTCCACGGAAGTCATTTACCTCAAGCTCTATTGCCTTGAAGTGTATTTTACACCAAGTACAGATGCTGAAATCGAATAAAATAACCATTTTTTGCAAATTGGTTATGATTTTTAGGCAAATAAGCAATTACTTGTTTATTGCTGTTAGAGGAATGGCACTGATTTTAAGTGGAAATCCAAAATAGTGTGAATGTGTGTTTTATGAAGCTTTAATTTTCTTAGAAAGTTATACTGGGAAGGAGGTGAGAAACTTTTTTTGATGTTTTTTGGAGTTATTTTTGACATTTTCCAATGCATTGACAGGATGATTTATATTCCATCCAGTTTACTCCAATTTGAATCAACTAACGTCCGAACGACGACCTACAAGGCTAACCCGCTCAAACCTCAGATAAACGTTTGCGGCAAACAGAGGTCTCCATTACAGTAGCGCTCTTTCGACTTGCTGGTCTTCAAGTTAGAACACCACATCGCCAACTTGTGTCTACAAGCTATTTGTCCCTAAGCTGGTACGGGACAATGTGGTGACTTGCGGGGCATGGAACTCGTAGTTTACTCCCGGGTAGGGATTTCACAAGTTGAGGTATATAAAAGGGTAGGGAAATCGGTCATTTAGGTATTTGAAAGGGCCTTTAATTATAGTATTTCCAAGAGATGCCCCTTTATGGCTGTGTCAGTTTATTTATTAAGCCAACTACATGGAAATGAGAACAAGGACTTCCTAACGTAGGTATGTGAAAGGGGTACTTTTTTAAATAAAAGGTATATAAAAGGGGTACCTTTTCTGCTAAGTGGTATATAAAAGGGTAAGGGGTTGGACATCGGGCGAAGCCTCCCCGTATTAAACTTTGGCAGGTGCCCCCCCCCCCCGGAGTTTACTGGCTGTGTCTCACTACTGCCTTTTTCTACACGGTGAAGGTCAAGTTCTCTTTAGAGATTACGGGTATACTAAAGTTGCAAGAGTGAAATAAAACAATATTACTTTAGATGATTCGGATTTTGTTAAGAAATTAAACTAAATTGTAGATAAGAACACAATTTCCTACACAAAGTGTGACTGTTGCGTAGTAAAAATTAGGCAACCAAAAGATGTCGTGCTTTTTTAAGGGATGGGTCATCTAATTTTCAACCTTTATGTGCGAAACGAAGGGTGCCTTACAACACCGAATTTTCGCCGCTACTGCACGATCGCATGGAGGGGTCGCAGCTTTCACCCTTCGAAAACGCCGGATGAATTAAGTCAAATGAACAACAGAGGACCAAGCAAGGTGAGTATATTTTCTTTATTCTATGCAAGAAAAGTAACAATTTATTTCATCGCTCGATGTTATCCTTCGTTATATTAAACTGTATATAAAAATGCCTGTTAGAGCTCTGCAATTTTCAACATCCCAAAGTGTAATATATCAGGCACATTGCGTGTTCCTCCCAATGCAGATGTTCTTGGATAATACCAACTAATGACAGTAATTTAGCTTGCCAATGGTTAACATGCTCCAGTGACGTATCCGATATCCTAAG
Organism: Platygyra sinensis; assembly: GCA_019787425.1. Classification (NCBI taxonomy): domain Eukaryota; kingdom Metazoa; phylum Cnidaria; class Anthozoa; order Scleractinia; family Merulinidae; genus Platygyra; species Platygyra sinensis. Next base: position 49,106 of record JAHPZR010056289.1, read on the forward strand.
TTGATATTGTTAAGAGACAATGACCTCAAGATATCTGGCTATTTGATTGGACCATGGATTTTGTCTTGGCAGGGTTTTTTCGCTAGACAGGACCAAGAGCCGACCAAGAGCACAAGGCCTTCAAAAGCGTTAAGGATAGTTCTTCCATATTATGATGATGATGATGATTTTCTGGGAGTTAGGGGGGGGGGCAACAGCTGACAACATAGTAATATCACCGACATACTGAAATAAGCATTAGCTGGGAGGTTGTCTTGTAGATATTGGAAACATATCGATTTTTTTGGAATTCCAAACTGTGTTTAGAAGGTGCTCGATGCTTAGTCATCAATCTGCATTTCGACCCTGGCTTATGGGAATAAAACAAAAAAAATACGTTAGAAATTCAATATATGTTACTTGGGCTGTTAGCTGTATAGGTTACTTTGATTGCGAGGCCTACAAGAAGAAGTGAAGTGAATAAACGCGCTCAATAATTTTCTTTATTTGTGTTCCCAGCGGGGCCTCGCTGCTAAGTGAATTTTAATCAATCGAAAACAGTTCATTGAAAGCACGCGCACGGGAGATCTAGCGAGTCACAAAGGCTAATTTTGGTTCCTTATTTCTTCTTTCATATTGCTTTATCTTAGAACCCAACATTTTTAGGTTTAATTCGTATTAAAAGTCATTTTGTGCTTCAGGAAAATTTTTTCAAAACAAATTAACATGACAGAGAACAACACGTGTAAACAGTTTGACGCAATCCTCTTTTACAACGACATAAACTCAACAAAAGAAGAAAAAAGATAAAATTAAATTCATTAGAGGGCCGCTGGCTGTAGGTTTCTAATATTTGACAAGGTTGATTTGGTAGCTTTTTTACTGCTTCGCACCCACTCGTGCTGGCGGGGCTGTGAATTATAAGAGAAAAAGCAATCAGCCTACCTTTAATTTTCTGGCAACAGCGGAGATTCTGAAAATAGACATTGTTATATATTTGCCCGTGTAATAGATTTCAGTTTTGCTAAATCAACCTTGAGTAAATATATGGCTTAGGCATAAGTCAACAAGATCATTTTTCAAATCAAAGTGTCCAGTGTATTTGATCACCTCTTTGATGTCCTGTTTTATTCTCTCGCGGCGGAATTATCGTCTGAACTGATTTCCAACTTAGTCGACTTAATACTATCTTTGATCTCCCTTAAATGCAAAATCAAACATATGTCTCTTTGGAAGTTGGCGAAATGTCACTAGCATTTAGAAAAGTATTTGTGCTGCTTTTGTTTGGCTCCAGATCTTTAAGATTAACCACTTTCTCATTTCCATTCTTCGCTTCATTGCGCGCAATCATCTCCATATCTTCGTCAGGTGAGCAATTTTGTCGGTGTAACTTAAAAAACCCTTTAGCAAAAGTCCTCGAGCAACTTTCGCATCTCCTCGGCCTCTGGTCGCCAAAGAACTCCATGATCTCAATAATCCCCATGATAATGCCCAGAGCGTTTTTCGCCAACAAAACGGATATATCGAGGTGGTATGCATGCCATAATATTAGCCTTAGAACCAAGAAAGGGACGTTCACGAAAAACATGAAACTACAAATGTAAATAAACTTGAACGAGATGGGAGAAATCTCGCCACTGTCGTGAAACTTGTTATACTTCAGCTCAAATAAGGCAAAAGTTGGAAGGAAAATATTCATACAAGAAAAAGCGAGGATTGCATTTTCCAGCTCAATTGTAATCTCATCTTTCTCGAAAAGATACTCCAGCATTTCCACGCTGTCAAATAAATCCAGAGTTACAGCAGCCGTCATTTTCTCCAAGTAATATTTTCGCCGTGAGTGCGATTTGGCGTCGTGATGTGCGTATATCAGAAATAAAAACAACATCGGTGTCAGGCACAAGTTCATTTTTAACATGTTAGGTCCAAAGATAAATCTCTCTTCCAATAAAGACGCCTTACGCTTGAATAAAGTGGCCACTTGAGGGACTAAATGAACCGCATAGACAATCCAGGCAAGATAAGCAAACTTCAATTCATCTTTTTTTGCTTTCGTCGTGGCACTCTGTGATTTTCGGTGCGACATCCACATTGTAAACACCCAAGCAGCCAGAACAACAGCGTCGGTTCCGATCCATGCAAACGACGCTGCAGAGCTTTCTTCAAAAATTAAATAGTAGTCCAGAATTACTCCTTGTAAAATAAGCAAGCTAACAGCAAGTATTCGAGCAACCAATCTGCGAAAAATCCCTGTTTTGCGGGCCATGATCACAGTCTCACGCTAATTGCACGCGTTGTCATAAATAATATTTAACTACTGCCCAGCCAGGCATTCAATAAATCAGTTGTTCACTTGTCAGACCTGTCATCCCTTTGTGCTATTGTATCTTTTGTCACAGGTGGCCCCAATACAGCTGTACAGTACTTAGGACGGACAAGTAAAAAAAGTGATTGCGGGGTGGGACGTTTTCAGCTCGCAGGATTTTATTTTTCACTTTTTCAAGTCCACTGCCTCGGCACGTGAGGACTTTTTTTCCGGGTCAAGTCCCCTGCACGATTTTTTTTTTCATGTCGGGGAAGGGGGGGGGGGGTGGGGAGGAAAAGATATTCTACCGCCACCATCTTAATCTTAAAACTAAGCACAAACGGATTGCCTGGAAAACGCTTCAAACAAATAATTTTTGTCTTTAACACACTCGTCTCCCTTACTGTCAAAGTTATGCTCCGGGGAAAACATAACCAAGCATCAGACACATTTTCCTAACTGATGCATTTCTTGTTTGATGTTAGCTAATATTTTCAAGTTTATTTATTCCGGCATTCTCCTTGTAATAAAAATCTCATTCTTGGCATGCAGTGAGTCAAGGTTTTAGCCAGGAATCTCTGAGTGGCCGTCCAGTAACAAATACGGGGCCAAAGGGCTTATTCCCCTAAGGAGATCTAGGGCCGGCCATGCACCCCCCCCCCCCCCCCAGAAAATTTTGCGAAATTAAAGTTTTCCGCGATGCGTTTCCACGATTCTCAGCCGATATATCTAATGTATCGATTGCCGACTTGAATGATAAGACCATCAACAAAAGACCTTCACAATGCCTTTAACATCGGGGTGAACTTCAATGATAAGGCAGGTCTGAAACAGGACATTTATATAAGGGTCAGGTCTTCTTCCAAAAACCACACCCATAAGACTAAGAAAATCATACCCTATTTGAGAGCCAAAATAGACAAATCGATTTTTCATTTAATATGACCTAAACGGCCAAAGAACATACCATTTGGCCCCGCGTATACCCATATAGCTCGTATATTACAAAGTAAACGATGCTTTAACTTATGCCGCCATGGTGTAGTCCTATGATCCGTGTCTCCCTGATATCTGATCAGGGTTCTTACCGAAGTTTTCACAGGCGTCCAAT
>JAHPZR010056289.1:55000-60000 GCA_019787425.1 Platygyra sinensis
AGCCTTAAAATGCGATTGGTTGTTTCCTTTTACTGTCCTTATTCTCATTGGCTGAGAAAAAGATGCGATTTAGAGCAAAAGCTAGTGCGATTCGTGAGTAAATCGCACCGCTGAGAGCCAATCACATTGCAAGGATAACCAGTGAGCTCAAAATGGATTTAATAAAACAAATTTAATTACATTACTGCAAAATCGAAGATGGCATTTTCCTTCTGAATGATTTTGAGGAAGGAAGCCATCTTCAGTAGCTCAAAAGCATTGACACAAGGATAAACGCTGACACATGCTTCACGACAATATCGTAAAATAAAATTAAAAGATAAAGCTTTTTACACAGCTGTAACGATAGCATTTTTCCGCCGCTTTCTTTTTTCCTTCTTTTCTCTTGCTATCGCGAAACCCACTAGCATTTTGTTCCGCGAAAGGGGTTAAAAAGGTTTTTCGCTCGAAGCGAAAAACCCATTTATCCTTGAATTTCCTGTAAAATTTTGCATTGGCCATGAATTCAATTTGTCGTTATCTCATGATCAGCCAGGCCGGGGAAGCGGTGTAGGGTACTCCGTTATATTAATAGCCATTTTTGGTTTGAGATTGTGATTTCGGTACTAATTAATAAGTTCCTCCCATCAGCAAATTAGTAACCGTTCTAAAATGTTGACTCGCATGAAAGCCATTCCTGCATGGTCATGTATTACTGATGTGTACATACGAAATAGGGTTAACGTTCTTAACAGCAGGCACACTGGCAAAATTGCGGCGGGAATAATCCCCTTCTGCGCGGGAGTCGCAGACAACTCACCGAGTCCAATTAGCACCCTCACCGCGCGACAGCTAAATGGATTGGGGGTATGATGGTAGTCTAAAATCATATCAAAAACATTTCATTCTGAAATGCCAGCTCTAAGTTTTATCTTTTCTGTTTTGCTTATTCACTTTGCTACTATTGGACGAAAGCGTCAGGTAAAACTGTTTAAACCGGACGTTCCAAAATGTAGCTCAATACTTTGTATTCTTCATCTGGGGGGTTATATTTATATATTTAAATACTCGCCCATCATACATGTTCTCGTATGGAGATGATATCGTCTTATTTCATAAAGAATAGAGATACATAGACGCCCTAAAAAATGAGACTGGCTGTATTGACATACCAAGTCTTATAGGGACTGCAAGACATATCAAAGCCATTGCAAAGTACCTCCTAATTTCATTACACTTTCAATCACCTGCCGCGCTTTTCTAGCACTGTCAGAATATTTTTCATGATAAGTAATTAAACTTAAGGAAAACAATCATCATCTAATCGTTATTCGCTTTCACATGTATTTCTCCTTTTATCAAAATTTCCCGCCTTAATTTTGATTGATTTCTAAGATTGTACTTTTAAAATTTCAAGGAAACAAATAAACGGAAAAAAGTGGCATACCGTACATCACAAAAGCACGCCTTGCCTTACTGACTGATGTTAATTGAAAGCTACAAGTTATAAATAAATACATACAAATGCAAATGAAAAAGATCAATTTCCAATTTTCCTTCCCTCAGTAAATATGTCAGTCTCTCATATAATAAAATGAATCGATTCATTTGAAGTTTCCTCTTTTCAAGCTTAACCCTAATCAGACGACCAAGTCTGGAAGTCAAATTTCTCATAAAATTAAACATATGTTTTTAAGGTGGTTGGTGAAATTTTATTGGCAACGGGAAAGCTGTCATTGTGTATGGTATTATTCACTTTAAGCGACTCTTGAAGGGAATTCTGTTCTAAAATTCCATTTCTAGTTTCACCTTGAGCAATCATACCACAATATCCTTCAGGCGAGCACGTTTTGAGGTGCGATTTGAAAAATGCTTTGGCAAAGGTCTTTGAACAGACCTCGCACCTCCTCGGCCTCTGCTCGCCAAAGAACTCCATGATCTCAATAATTCCCATTACGATCGCCAGAGCATTTTTCGCCAGCAGAACTGAGACATCTAGTTGGTGTCCATGCCATAATATTAGCCTTAAAACCAAGAAAGGAACGTTGACGAAAAACATGAAACTACAAATGTAAATAAACTTGAACGAGATGGGAGAAATCTCGCCACTGTCGTGAAACTTGTTATACTTCAGCTCAAATAAGGCAAAAGTTGGAAGGAAAATATTCATACAAGAAAAAGCAAGGATTGCATTTTCCAGCTCAACTGTAATCTTATCCTTGTCGAAAAGATACTCCAGCATTTCCACGCTGTCAAATAAATCCAGAGTTACAGCAGCCGTCATTTTCTCCAAGTAATATTTTCGCCGTGAGTGAGATTTGGCGTCGTGATGCGCGTATATGAGAAATAAAAACAACATGGGTGTCAGGCACAAATTCATTTTTAACATGTTAGGTCCAAAAATATGCCGTTTCTCTTCCAGTAAAGACGCCTTACGCTTGAATAAAGTGGCCACTTGTGGCACTAAATGAGCAGCATAGACAATCCAGGCAAGATAAGCAAACTTGATCTCATCCATGGACTCGTTCGGCTTCGCAAGTTTTCGCCTGCTTCGTTGCGATATCCACATCGTGAACACCCAGGTGAAGAGAATGATGGCGTCTGTCACGATCCATGCAAACCACGAAGAGCTTTCTTCGACTATTAAATAATAGTCTAGGATTGTTCCCTGCAAAATGAGCAAGCTGATAGCAAATACTCGAGCAGCAATCCTGCGATAAATCCCTGTTTTCGATGCCATGATCACACCCTCGTTTGAAAATCAGCAAGCCAGTCAAAGAAACGTCCTGCTTTGTTGCATAAAGGCCAATTAACTAGTTGAGGCATACGTGCGTGGAGAAAATCAGCTGAAAAATAATGAATTGTAAACATGTTCAGGAAGTCAACAAAATAAAGCAAACCTTATTAATAAGTATGCATGGTTACTTATTCTAACATAATTTGCAAGCGAGAAAAGATTGCAGGTGTCTCTGTAGGGTTAATCACCTTTCCAACCGTGAATAAAACTTCAATTCTTTTGTTTGACCCTTTATCAGTCTTCTTAATTTTTTCTGATTTTAAAATATTCAGTGGGTATACCGTATGTACCCACCTAAAAAAGAATGAGGGTTATCCTGTTTCGACCTCGTTGAGTGTCACAGTTGCAATAAAGCCAGTTTCTTTCCTGATGACATGTCATGACCAAGAAATCACGCCAGGTGGACCGACAACATATTTGTGGGTTAGGGAGGAGATTTCGAAGCCTTACTGACAGAATTTTCTGACAGCGGTCGGAAGATCTGCATCTGTTTGAAAGTCGTGGGCAGAGCCTACGCTCTTTCTTATAAACTTGTTTTATTTCTTAAGGATATCGAGGCAGCTGCATGACATTTGCGAAAGTTTAAGAATATAATTAAGAATGAACCCGGGTTAAGAGTTTGAAAAGAAGGTAATTTTCAGTGTGCTGTTGTTGTTTTTAACTTAACCATATAAAATAACTCCTTTCACTAAACGGCAAAACCAGCTAAAAGGCAACAAAAAACACCACTAGCCGTATGTTGGATGCTAATAACATTTCCGCAAAAAGTTGTATACATCATATCAATTAGTGCCTGCAGGCTGGTCCAAAATTACTTCAATATCGTCCAGTCTTCAAATACATTTAAAAACAGAAATAATATTAGAATATTCACAAGAATATCATTTTCAGCCTAAATTCGGCCGAAAAACAAGAATACTGAGTCCGCCTGCACCGGAAAAACAATATTTTTTTAAAAAATAAACGAGTGTATCAAACAAAAAGAAATTAGCGACGATGATCTTACCTTTACAATGTTAAGACCTCGTCTTCTTTTTTTTCTGCTAGTTAATTTATTAAACAGTGGTTATCTTCCTTCCTTTTCCGTTTTCCTTCAAAACTTCACCAGGTTTTACTGACCCTCTTACTCTCTGCAATAAAGACAGATTTGCAGGCGGTGCTTACATATCTTTTCTCGTTAGTGATCATTGTTACTATTATTTAAAAGCGTTTCCCGCGATGAGAAATGAACACTCCCACTAGGACACATCATTCTCCAACTCATTAATAATTCATCAAGTTAAAATTAAAAAAAAGGATCAATATCAGTATTTGGGCAACTGCGCACCTACCCCTCCCCTAACCCAGCATGTTATAGTAAGTTAATAAGTTAGTCTTACTGATGGGTTAGGGGAGGGGTCGGTGCGCAGTTGCCCAGAGACTGATATTGATCCAAAATAAACTCACAAGCCTGAAGGAAGTTTGGATACCTGTTCTTAATTAGCATAGATTTTGACGATTTTAATTCTCCGTTTACTCCTTTTTCTATTAAGAAGATATATCAAACATTCGAGACAGTGTTTCATCGGCTATCCAAACACCTCGAAATTGGTCAAAAATACTCCGCTGCGCGTCGTATTTTCAACTTTCTTTTATCTCGGTGATATCCCAATGAAACACTATCTCGAGTGTTGGATCTACTACCTCAAAACCCTCTTTTCGTCTGTTCCAAAAACTTATTTAATGCTGAGTTTGTACAAAAGTGCTCTCCACAGCAAATTGTTTCCTGAAACTAAAACTCCATCAAATAAAACAAAACTTTGACTCCATCGATTGTATAAGAATTGTACTTTCCCACCAAAGATGAAAAAACACCCGCAACACTTTTTAATTTAAGCAAAAACCACGAAGATATTATTTCTTATCAAAAGGTACAACCATTTCCCACAATTTACGTAAGCATTTCTCCTAGATGTCGTGAGGTGTGACATATCTCTTCATTGGTCATTTATTGGAGACAACATTGAAGTCTCAGCCCTTTTTAATTATTTGTTCATCACGAAACTTCAGCCTCGATGGTGAGATTATATGGGTAGAGGATAACTTGCTTAAAAGACTACATTCCCGGGGGAGGGGAACCCCCAGAAAACACAATTGGGTGGGGGTGTACGGCCCGCTTCCCAAAAACCCTCACCCTATTTATTATGACCGCAATCTGCGATATTCCAACCCTATTTATGGCCTG